>ML803903.1:233106-247976 GCA_009831015.1 Picea engelmannii
CAATATAAACCTATGTATGTGATCAAGGAATCATACAATAAAACACAACAAGATTTATAGGAAAGAATCATATTATTGTATCATATTAAATGTGAAAGAGAGATTACAACCATGGCGTTGATGTCGTAAGGTCCCTTCCAACTGGCCTTCGTTCTCAACACACTTCTTGATCCAAGGATTCTGAAATCATAGATCTGATAGCTACTCAAAATCTATATTGACAAAGCAAATCTCAAAGCCACTCTAACCAAGCCAAAGATAACAAAGCTCAAGAACATGAACCCACAAGCTAACCCAAGCTCAAGCTAACTTTCTCCATGAGAACTCCTCTCCTTTTATAAGTTGAAGAGGATAAGGTGAGGAGGTTAGGATGATCCCACTAAATCATGAAAGTGAGTAAGATCCAAACCATTCATATGCCACCTCACCATAGAAGTTTCTCCTTCTAGAAGATTCGAGAAAACGCTCATTTTTCCCATGTGCTGGAATTCTCGCACCCTAGTTATAGAGCAACCTGCAAGGTGTTCGCACCCTAGCTATAGTGCAGCCTGCGAGAATGGGTCATTCTCGCACCCTCCCTATATAGTAACCTGCGAACATCCTTTTTTATAAGGTTTTTACATAGAAAAATGCAACTTCTTTTCTCAGGAGAAGTTCTTATTCCTTCTCTCTTTAGGAACTCAGGCCACTGTGACCCCTCTGAAGGCAACATATAGGTTTACATAATTAACGATCATAGGGATGACAAAAATAATGTGTAACATCGAGGACTACCCATATGTAGGGATCAACTTCTCTAGAGATCCAGAGATACTCGTGCCTCCTGGTGAGGAGCGAGGGGAGATGGGTAAGTCTCCACCTCTGTAGTTTTTTTGTTTGCATATGTAATTTTTATGTCTTTTTTGATATATATATCATGTTTTTGTATACCAGAGTATTTGATGGGTGAACATTTAATGCATGCAGATGTGGGACCCATGCGACCTTCCGACTATGCACGGAACAGGCGTCGCCCATGTCCGGAAGCCACGACTGCCGCTGCTGGGGGAGCAACAGTAGCAGGGAACCTCCCAGCAGGAGAGGCCGAGAGGGTCCTTAGGCAAATTGAGCGGAAATTTACTGCACTCACTCGCATAGTCCCAATGGCAGAGATAGAGGACCTGCCACCATCCATGCAGCCTCATGTTGTGGGGGCACCTCGAACATGGGTCTGTTTGTTTAGGCGTCTAGTCCGTGCAGTAGATGATTATAATAGGGCCCATAGGCCCTAAATAGACTTTAGACTTTTTATGTGCAATGAGCACTGATATGTATATATTTTTTGAGGGCATAGGCCCAGTGACTCGTTACTGTTCCCATTTTTGAGGCGCTTGCTCCCATCTATGTACTCTGAGGATTTTATGATGTTTATATATGGTTTTTATCTTTTTTGTGTCTTATGGATTATGCGTGCAAAAATGTATTTACATGTTTATGTCTATGATCTTTTTTATATGTGGGCAAGATGCCAATCTAAAATGTGATTAGCTATAGTATCTGTGATTTGGTTTAATCTCCTAGGAACATGAACATATGGAATATAATCAAATTTGTGTTCTAAGAGACGTACCCTAAGGAATCGTTGGTGTAAAGTTGGATCATGAACCCGACATATTCTATTTAGCTACGACACAACCAGTTTAGCATCTAGATAGACCCGGAGATGAGAGATACCCAATGACAATGCGTCACGAAGCAACTCAATAACTGCACTATACTCGACAACATTATTTGTGGTGTCACCTAAGCATATACCTCCGGAAGATAAAAACTGACCCTATGGTGTAAAGATTACCCAAGCTGCGGAGGCAAGCCTCTGCCTTTGTCGACTAGCACCGTCCGCATACCCAACGAACACCTCAGACTCACTTGATATCTGCCATGTTGATGAAAGATAATATCAATGACACGTCCATAACACTTTTAAAAGAAACGTAAAACAGTAATAGTACAAAGACTATACATATGTTACAAAACGTTACCCACAGTGACCTGTCCATGAGTAATACTTCTTGAGGTAGAGCCCATTCTTAGGCTTCGCCAAAGCATTCCCTTCAAAATCAACCAAACGATAAGCGCCCTTTTTTAATACCTCTTTGATAATGAAGGTCTGAACCACATGGGTTTAAACTTTCCTGCCCCCAGGGGGTCCTTGTCTTGGTCATAGACCAGGACAAGGTCGCCCTCAGAAAAAACCCGAGGATGAATGAACCTATCATATTGACACTTAACCTTATGTTTATGAGCCTCGTTGGCCAGGGCCACATCGCGACGCTGTTCATCAAGCTGCTCAAGGTGTACTAACCACTCTTCAAGTGGAGAAGTGTCTGGCAATAACTGTACTACCAATTTCAGAGATGGGATTTGACATTCGATGGGTAAGACTGCCTCCAACCCGTAAACGAGTTGAAAAGGTGAGAAACTGGTTGCAGTCTTAACAGATGTTCGGTAAGCCCATAATGCCGAGTATAACATCAAATGCCAATTTGACTTGGCTGAGTTGATAGTTCGTTGTAGAATAGTCTTAAGAGTTTTGTTTACAGCTTCCACTTGCCCATTGGCTTAGGGATAGTAAGGTGATGAATGTTCTTGCCATAACCCAAGATTTGACGTTAACTCAGTCATCATTTGATTCTGAAAGTGACTGCCATGGTCAGTGACAATCTCTCTCGGGGCACTGAACCTTGCTATAATTTGGTTGAATAAGAAGAGAGCTACAATCTCTCCATCATATTTAAATGTTGGCATAGCCTTGACCCACTTAGTGAAGTAGTTGACAGCTACGATGATATAGCGGTGCCCCCTTGCTGACGGGGGGTTGCATGTAGTGTAATCAATCCCCCACTTAGTGAAGGGACCAAATGTGATGATAGGAAACATAGGAGCTGGATGTGCCCTCATCTTCCGAGAGAACATTTGGCATGGATGGCACTTCTTGACCGACTCGATACAATCTTTGATAAGTGTAGGCCAGAAGTAACCTGCTCGTAAAATCTTTTGGGCTGTTTCCAACCCAGATAAGTGACCGCCACAAGCTCCCATATGACAATCGTTGAGCACTATGACGGCCTCCTCATGAGTGAGACATCGACGCAAGATGTAGTCTATACCTCTTCGATACAACGTATCATCGAGTATGAGATAATTCTTAGCCTGATGGCGTATCCGCCGACGCTCGTCACGAGAAGCAGAGGTGGGGAATTTCAAATTCTGGAGATAGATAAGTATATCTCTATACCAGGGGTCTGAAGATTCAATCAAAAACATATTCCCCTGGATAGGCGATTCCTCAGGCACAACGTCACCTGACTCAACCGGAAGTTCCGAAATAAGTTTTGCGAAGACCAATGACTTTTTGGACTTTGCTGAAACGAAGTCTAAGTCAAATTCTTGGAGGATGACCATCCATCTACTGATTTTTCCGCCTATAACTCGTCGTGTCAACATGTACTGGAATGGATTCACGACAGCGATGACGGTGGTCTTGCGAAATAGAACATAGTGACAGAACCGTTGAATAGCACGAATTGCTGCCAACGCAAGTTTTTCGAGATGGGAATAATTAAGTTCCGTTCATACGAGGCCTCGACTCAAGTAATAGATCACGTATTCTGAAAATGAATCATCTTCCTGAACTAAAACCATGCCTATAGTTGACTCTGCGGCAGCCAGATATAAGAAGAAATCTTTGTTATAATTAGGTGGCCATAGCAGAGGTGCGGTTGTGAGGTCGTGTTTAATGCTCAAAAGATCATTGAGTGGCTTCGTTCCAGAAAAAGGGAACATCTTTCTTCAGTAAACGCATAAATCCCTTGGTGATTTCGGCATAGTTGGCGATGAAGCGTCGTAAGAAGTTCTCCTTGCCTTGAAGACTTTGAAGTTGTAAGATTGTGCGTGGGGGGGGCAACTGGATTATTGCCTCCACCTTAAGAGGATTGACCATGATCCCTGTTGTTGATACGATGAAAACTAACAAACATCCTGACGTTACGCATAAGCTGCACTTGTTGGGATTCAAGCGAATCCTGAAGTAGTGACAACATTCGAAGATTAGTCTGAGGTGTGTAGGATGATCCTTGTGCTTGCGAGAGCGTGATGCTAAATCATCTAGATAGGCCTCGAATATATGTTTAAGGTCATGAAACGCAAAAGACATGGCCCGCTGGAATGTGGCTCCAACATTTTTAAGGCCAAAAGGCATCTTACGATAGGCGAATGTACCCCACGGACAAATGAATGCCATTTTATGTTGGTCTTCAGGTTTGATTTGGATTTGATTATATCCTGAAAAACCATCCATGAAAAAAAAGGCTTCACAACCGACACATTCATCAATGATCTGGTCAATGAATGGTGTTGGAAAATTATCTTTTGGACATGCCTTGTTCAAATCACGGAAATCGGTACATACACGAATTGTGCCTTGTTTTTTATTGACCGGCACGGGGCTTAACACCCATTGAGTCAAATGAATAGGATAAATGAAACCTGCCTTGAGCAATTTCTCAACCTCAATCTTGATGGCTGCTTCTTTCTTAGGATTGACTGGATGAAGTTTTTGTCAAACCGACTTGGCATCAGGATACATTGTGATTTCATGTTCAACTATTTTCGGATCGATACCTGGCATTTCCTCATAAGACCAGGCAAAAACGTTGCGGAATTCTTTGAAAATATCCATGTAAATCTGAATCTCTTCGAGGGAGAAATCCGCTCCGATGAAGACATTCTCCACGACGCCAGGGTCTCGGGAGATATTGATAGGTATAGTTGCAGTGATTGTCGCCATATTCCCCTCAGCATAAATTTCCTGTGTAGCTAAGAGATTAATAGGGCATGGCTGATCTCCCATCATGGTGATAGTGAATTCTCCTGCCTCGATTCGGCTTAACTCTGGGAGGAAATATGATCTGTGATGAATATCTTCCCAAGGTTTGTCCGAACTAGTCATTGCTTCGATTACTACTTCATCAGAAGGCAAGAATAAGTCTAATGAATCGACGTTGGCGAGAGAACCCTAAGCCCAGATAGGCTCTAGAGGTGGATCCAACTCTTGTGTGGGAGTCAGATCAGGGTTAGCTGAAGCTTACTGTACTAAAGAGTACGCTACTTCAGTGGCCGACAAGGGCATGGACATGCCGAGGTGCCCTGTCTCATCCATCGTGGCTGATGGGGAAGGAAGAATCCAAGGATCCTCAAAGTAAGTCGTACGGAACGATGAAACTTGAAAAATCTCAACCTTGTGGTGGCTAGATATAAACTTGAAATCGTCATGAGGAGGTGGGTAATCAAAGGTACCCATCAAGGATGGGCACAAACCAACTCCTACATTAACAACACAGGGTTGAGGATTATCAATCATGGGAACCGTGGATGCCCCCAAAGCTGGGTCAGGTCTAGAGAAGGACAATTGATCAATGGTCACTATCCGACCCTCGTGTGGAAACAACAAGACTCGGAAAACTGTAGCAACCACAACTTGCATAGCATAAGTCCAACTCTGTCCTAACAAGAGATTATAGTTGAGGGGGGCATCGACTACCTCTACTTTGACGCACATGTTCTTCCCTCCTAACTGCACAGGGAAAGAAGGAACGATGCCATGTGGTCGAAAAGAACGACCGTTGAAAGCAGTGAGGAGAGTAGGTGAAGGAGACAAAGCGGGCTGGCCAATGGCCTTCCAACATGATAACAACATAATGCATGTCGAGGCGCCCTCGTCGACCACCGTGCGGAAGATATTTCGTGTAAAAGTTTTCGTGGGATGAGCCACTACTATCTGAAATGCGATGTGGTAAGGCAGACGAGGCTTTAAGTCGGTTGTATCTAACATGATAGTACCCGGGTTACAAGTCTCAGTAGAGCCTAAAGTAGTTAACAAGGCTTTCCTCTGTGCAGGGCAGCTTTGGAGGACTTCCACAGCAGACATAGCACAAGGGGTTTGTGATAAATCCTCCACCACAGAGTAATTCTGGGCAGCCCTTGCGTTTGGGTTGTGAGAAGATTTCTTAAATGCACCCTTTGGAATGTGTGTCATTGTTTCTCCCAATGTATTCTCGATCTGTAGAGGAAGAGATGGGAGTTCAGCTTCTTTACCCTTCTCAGAGGTGCTTGGTTTACTATAGTCAAGTGCTCTAGTCGTTATTAAAGAATCACCCCTAACCATATATACGTTCGCAGATGAGGGATTGTTTGGAGGAGGGAAGGTTTCTTGACTGCCCCCTTCTGCACTTGTAGAGGCTTGAGTTAAATTTTGCCCATGCTGAAAGAGATTAGTCAACATGGCTTGCTATTGCTATGTGACAAACTTTTGGGCCTCTGCAAGTCGAGGAAAAAGATGGGTTGGGTGGTCTTCCGCACACATGTTGCACATATACCTCACCTTTAATTTTTCCATGGTGCCCTCACTAGCATTATCAGTGGGTTTTTTCTCCCCCTTACCCTTCTTTCATTGTTTTTTCTTCCCTTCAGGCTGCTGGGTGGCCTTTGGGTTAGTCAACTGCATAGAGTGTACTTCCAATGTTTGGGTAGGAGGAGCAGCCAAAGCAGTAGTCTGGCTGGCTGCTGAGTGTTGTATAGATAACTGTTGCAATTGGTTTGTCAATTGCTCAGTGAGATTGGTTTTTACTGAACCGACGATACCATCGGCATGTGGTCCAGTTCTCTGTCTAGTTTGATCTAGTATCGATCGTGGTGCATCTGGTAGGATGTTGTATAATAAACCAGACTGAGAATAAATGAGCTCAAACTGTTGAGCCCTCATGATGGCATCTTCTTCGGAGAAAACTCTAGAAGTTGCGACGTCTTTGGATAATTGGGGGACCAAAGACTTAAGGAACCACTCAAGCAGGAATGCTGGTGGGACTGGTACTTTGATTAGACTCTTCCGACATCTCCACTCTCAGATATGATCAGAGATATGGTCTACTGTTGTCTATTCGAAATTGGCGAGCAACTCTGTGCCAGCATCGTATCTTACAGGTAACTGTAAATGGTTAAGGAAGGCCATCACCAGTTTGCCAAAAGAAGAGTATCTTGAGCGATCGATCTCGATGTATCGTTTCGTGACACTCCCGATAAGAGTGCGTTGAAACAATTGCAACTGAATGGATTCATCTTTCAATGAGTTAGATGAACACCAAAGGTGGAAGGTAGTCACATGATCACCTGGATCTTCATTAGGCTTGGCCTCGAACTTTGGAATGTCCGAAGGAAACTTCGTTGGCATAGGAGGCCAACGTGGATCGTGAAAAATAGGATCATTTAACAACCTTGTCAAATCTGGCAAGTGTAACGTCGCCAGGAATGATAGTTTGGGTTGCTGCTGATAGCCTGGAAAAAAGGGTCCTGGAGTTTGACTGGCACCAGGTTGCCAGGAAAAGTTTGGCTGCTAGCCCGGATTCTGGTAGAAACCATGGCCCTGACCAGCGTAAGGATTTTGCATCTGTGGAGACATCATTGGCTGATTTCCCATAAAGGACATAAGATGTTGGGCATTCATCATGTTTGAAGGACTTTGGGAAGGATTACCCCATGCTAGTCTTGATGGAAGAGGCATAGTAGTATGTCCAGGGTTCCATTGAATGTGGAAAGAATTACCCCAGAACGACATTCCAGAGGAGGGAACAGATCCTTGTCCTGAGTTCCAAGGTCCTGTTGTATGTGCCCCCGACGTAGGAATAGTACCCTGCGCTGGAGTAGACTGTCCAAAAATGGGAGTGCCCCCAGACGGGAAAGTGGTGGATGCGAAAGTGTTGTTACCAAATGTCCCGTTCCAAACAAATGGTGATGAACCTACCAGCATAGTGTGCGCAGGTGTTCCTTGACTCCCAGCTCCAAATGAACTAGTGTGTGCAGGCTGCCCGACAGACTGCTGATGCAGACCACCAAGCGAAAGGGACGAAGGAGAGATATGACCTCCAGCGTAAGGAAAAGCGTTAAAGGGGACAGGAATGCCCCCAAGTTAACCTTGCAGAGGAGCGTTAGAGCTCCCTGCCCCCAGACCCAAAGTCTGTAAAGTGGAATAAGTGAGTGCAGGACTTGTACCCGAACTAGGCATACCATATGAAAATGGAGGGCCTATCGCACTAGGTGTGAAGGGAGTTGTGGCCGCCGCGATAGATGGGATCGGTACACTATGCGACGTAGTTTTGGCTGAGACCATGGTGGCTCGGACCGACAATGACAAGTTAGGAGATGCTTCTCCTATGGTAGCACCTCTGGTGGGAATGGAATAATTCCCAGAGGAAGTAACAACATTTGTTTCCATAGTTGTGTGAGGCAATGACAAGCTTTCATAAAATCGGATTGGTACAATAACCGGTGGCCAAGTATCAGTGGTTGGGGTTTCAATCGAGCCAATATTGGTGGTTTATTCCTCCGGGAGTTGTTCGGGCACAATGGTTTGTAACCCGGTTGCTTCGAAAGACCCTTGTTGGTCTAGCTTCCGCCTCAATGGTGGCGAGGGTGGCTCTAGTATAACCGATGGTAGGCCCAGAAGCCTTCATGACCGGTGGAGCTCGGGATCCTCCACTATGTGAGAATATCCAAGACACTCTAAGGTATTCTACACGTTCAAACAGTAACACACACTAAAAAAGAAGCCCCTAAGAGATAAGACAATCAATCACTAAACTATTTTGAAGAACAGTTACAACAACCAACACTAGAGCAACTTACCGGTGCAAGTGAAAATCGAACACAGAAGCACCCTCCGGGTATACTTTGCAAAGAATGGCCCGATGTCTGTCCTAGGTACCGCAGTATACCCCCACAGTCACCTGTGTATCTCCCTAAAAATATTGGCAACTAGGTTGCCAGCACGCGAACAGTCACCAGGTGGGTACAGTCGAAATTTGGGTAGACCACAATGAGCAGGGTATCAAGCTTGAAACCTGTCAAGGGAATCGAGAGAAAATAGTCCGGAAGAAAACTGAGGACCTCGAACACATTTGAGACCCACGAAGCCCCATGGAAAATGAAAACGACGGAATCCCAAAACAAGCCCTCGATATGTGTTCTCCACTATGATTGGTCCGACTTTGGAGGGGTTATCTCCGCTACCTTTTCGCACGCGACCTTGTGTTTATCCCCTGTGTTAGAGGGGGGTCCCAAATAACTTCCATGAAACTGGACTTCTACACTCCCTACCACAGACTCTAATGTTTGGTTTTGAATGGCCTTGGCGAGTTTCCTCTCCAACCTAATCCAAGGCCCTAGTCCTGAACTAGTGTATAAACCCTACAAACAAAAAGTCTAATAGATTTTAAATTAGCGTTGCTTTTATGGGTTTTCTTACGTCACGGGGTATGAAGGTGAAACTGATGATGTGTAAAGAATAAAGCAAAAACAAATGAAAAAAGATGGAAACAAAAGACTTTTACTAAATGCAAAAATCAACAACTTTTCACAAAGAAAGATTTCTTTTTCTTTTCAATTTTTCTAATATTTTATGCAGCAAACGTAAAGGAATTTCGCTCGAATATGAGCTACTTATGCTCTAAATGCACTGCAAAAAACTTATGAACAAAATAACTTCTCCCTAGCTATTGATGCAGAAACACAATCTTCAAACAAAGAAGAACATGAAAAGATTTTTTTTTTCTCTTTTTTTTTTATTAAAGTGCTAATCAAGCAACAAAGGGAAAATACCGACAAGCACAAAACCAAGAAAAACAAATTCTATCTTAAAGCGCAGATCACAAAGAATCAAAGTAAAGGCACACAATGGCGATAAAGAAAACAACGACTCTTAAGCTTGCCTAAAAACCATAAAACAAAATTTTTCTTTCTGTATTTTCTGTCAACTATCTATTGAGAAAAAGCAGGCTAAGGGTAAGAGGACCTAACCTACTGACTATTCAACCCCTAGAATCAAACACCTGAGAGGAATACTTCTCATCAAAGGAGGGGATGACTGCCCCACCCTGACTAAAAAGCAGCCTGTCAAGCACACTACTGTCACTAAAACAACACGCGTGAAAACACGTGCTGAGCTGAAACAGGCAGCGTGTACACATGGTCTGGCCTTGTACAGGATGCATGTATGTATACATTCTAAGAAAACAATAAAAAAAGGCAGCCTAGACCAGGAAGAGGCCTCTGGTATTGATCACCAGGGTCTCTTGAAGGCTTGGATGCTTCTTCTAACAGAAAAGAAAAATAATTGCAAGGAATAACAGAACACAAAAAGACAAACTGAGACAGGACTGTGAACTAACAAGACTCAGACAGGATCTAGAAAACCCCTTGAGAATGTATAATTCTGACAGGGAAGAGGAAGACTGCCTCTCAAGTTCTCTGAACTCCTACACGCTATTGAAACCTCTACAACTAGCATTCACACGCGGGATGCAAGAGGTTAGGGCATGGGTATACGCATTCAGGCCTTCTGTAGGCCGTGTGTACCTCTGTGTGTCCTGAAAATTGTCGTCAAGCAACAATCAGGGAAAATTGGTATAAAGAACCAGGCTCCTTGGTAGCTCAGGCCTTACAGAAAAATATAGGCAAATAAACAGAAAATCTAGTCTCTTAAACTACCCAAAAAACTCAACTAAATCCGGAAACCCTAAAGAGTATCTTCCCCAGTACGGTCGTCAACTCTGTTGTTGGGAAAAATACCCAATGGACTAGCAAACTAGGGTCAGACTTGCATGCAGATTTTGACCATAAAGAAATGACTTTTTGACCTACCACCCAAAACTTAAACCCCTCTTTCACGATACATGCATGGAAAGGAACTACTAACCTTGTTACTGATGTTTGGTGTAGATCCTCCGTTGCGCTTTGACTGCTTGCTTGTGCTGCTCCTTCCAAAGATAATCTATAATCAAGGCAAACAACTACACATGCATGCTACTTTTCTACTTGAGGGTTAGAAATTAAGCATAAATTAAACAAACCATAGATAACTCATGCATTGGGACAGGAAAAGTATTCTTTTATTATTTGAAAAATGAATCAACTTACAATCAAAGTCGAGACCGGCCACCGCTCCTTGATCTTGATCCTGGGCTCCTCTTCTTCTGTCCTCCAACTGCTTTGCATTAATTCTCCTTTGGCTTGAGGAAATGCTAGAGGGTTGGGACAATGGATTTGGAAAATGGGCAGAGTTTCTTGGCTATATTTTTCCTCTTCCAAATGGTACCCCTACCCCTTCTTTTATAGGCTAGAAGGAGATAGGGTTTTGGACGAACTCTCGGCCATGCATGGCCGAGAGTTTCAGTTAACTGAACCATAGCTTTTTGTTCCATCGACAACTTTCCTATTTTTGTGTTTTGTTAGGTACACGCGGGCTGTAGTGGGCCTGCCAGCGTGCACACACGTGTAGTAATGGGTTAGGGCGCGTGGGCCTTGAACCAAGAGGATTTTCAAGGAGGTTATTTAGCAGATGTTTTGGCAATGAAAGGATATGAGTTGGCCTGATGCCAGGTAAGCATGTGTGGTGCAATTTAGGGTTATAACACCAAGTAACGAGGCCATCCGTTTTGATTGGGGTGTGCTAACTGGACCTTGTCTTCCCTCTCACATTCCTTTCCAGATTACAGTACAGGTTTGTGGTCGAGACGTTCCTCAGACACTGATAGATGAAGGTTCATATGTTAGTATTTTGTCCTCTTTTGCTTGGCAAGCTTTGGGTTGTCCTCCACTTGCGCTGGTTACGCAGAATCTGTTAGCCTTTAACAGAAGAACTAGTCAACCTTTAGGGACCCTTACTCAGTTTCCTATAACTTTGGGAGGGAAAATTGTCTTTATTGACGTCATGGTAGTCCAATACCCCTTGGATTTTTCTTTACTCCTTGGGTGAGATTATGTCTATGCCATGAAAGCTATTGTGTCTACTCTTTTTCGTGTGATATCTTTCCCTCATGATGGACAAGTTGTGACTATTGATCAACTTTCATTCATTGACCCTAACTGGATTGCCTCCCTAAATGGTTCTTATATGCAGACGATATCACTGTCGCCATAGGTCAATTATGTGGCATTGTCGCCCATGGCTTCAACTTCTGATGATTTAGATCCAGTAGTTGACATGGTGTTCTCTTCGATAGGGTTGTTAGAGCCTGATCTCTTTACTCCTTTCGCGACCCTCGACATGGTGTCCTTCTAGAGTGTGTTTCTTCCTTCTAGTGAAGACCTCTTGGAAGCCATGACTGAGTTTTGTCCCTTGACATGGTGTCCTTCCAGAGAATTGTCCTCTTGGAATCCATGATCAAGAAGAGACTCCGAGGATAGTTTTTCCATCTCTGAGGAAACCTTGTTAAAAAATTAAACAGAGGTCTATGAGCATGATTTTCTGATTTCAAGCTTGTTAAAAAATGAAACCAGACTTGAACATAGTTTTCTAATTTCAAGCTCATTAAAAAATGAAACCACTTACGAGGATAGTTTTTTTTCATTTCTGTGGAAACCTCGTTAAAAAATGAAACAAAGGTTACAAGCATAATTCTTGTTTTTATGTCAAGCTCATTAAAAAATGAAATAGTTTTCCCCCTCTCTATTTGAGTCAAGTCCTTCGTGTAGTATTTGAAGCTTCATTTCATTCTCCTTTGTCGTTGGATGAAACGAAGCTTGGGGGGTAATACTTTCAGCCTCTAGACTTCATGCTGAAGTAGAGCCGCTAGTTTCTTAAGCTGGGGGCTAAGTTCCAACCTTCCATGTGTTATGCATTGGGAAGTCGCAAGCATAGTTTTCTATGGTTCAAGCTTGTGTAAAAATGAAACCACTTACCTCAAGCATAGTTTCCTCTAGTTCAAGCTTGTGTAAAACTGAAACCAGGTCCAAGCCTAGTTTTGTTTAGTTTTTAAGCTTGTGTAAAATTAAAATCTATCCCAAGCATAGTTTTGTTTTGTTTTAAAGCTTGCATAAAAATGAAAACAATCCCAAGCATAGTTTTGTTTTGTTTTAAAGCTTGCTTAAAAATAAAACAATCCCGATCTTAGTCTTTGTTTTTTATCGTGCTTTTAAATCAATGAGAATGTAACCGAGTATACTTTTATCACTTTTTTGGACTCGTAAAGGTTATACGAAAAAGGAACCCCCTAGAGTCCTCTTTAAGATCTTTTCAGACTCTCTAAAAATGAAAAGATTGCCGAGCGATCTTGTTATTTTCACGCTCGTTAAAGTATTTGAAGAAAACATTTGTTGAGTGATAGTTTATCTCTTTTTCAGTATCATCAGACTAATTTACGAAAAAGGAATTGGGAGAGTTCTCTTTAAGTGTTTTTCAGACTCTCAAAACATGAAAAACCCCTGAGTTTTCTTTCTTTGGACTCATAAAACAAACATTGAAAGGCCCATATGGGACCTGAGTTTTCTTTAAGTGTTTTTCAGACTCTCTAAACATGAAAAACCCATGAGTTTTCTTTCTTTGGACTCGTTAAATAAACAGCGAAAGGCCCAAATGGGACCGAACCACTCCTTCCTAGGCTTCGTTAAACATACTCCAAGGGACTCGTCCAAAGGATGAGCTTACATTACAAGCATATGTTATCCTCCTCAAGATTGCGTAAAAATAAAGAGGTACTCACCAGAAATGGTGGGGGAAAAATTGGGAAAGAAATGTATCTAAACCTGTATTCTGTGGAAGAGTCGCTTTTGAACATGACACCCTTTCACTCGCTTTGTGTCTAGGTTGGAAAATCCACTTGTCTCCTGATCATACTCCTTTATAAGATTACAAATCAGTCTGTGATCCTTGTTGTTGAGTCAGTGTTTAAAGAAAGTTGTCGTGTCATCAATATGTTCAAAGAGAAGTTCAACCCAGAAAGCCTTCTATTGCGTCGGCCATTTCTGCAGTCCTTAAGCTTTCTATTGCATCGACCATCCCTGAGTCAGTCCTGAATCACTTGTTACTCTGATCTACATCAAATATTGTTACTTGTTTCGTGTCATTGATGTGGGATACATTAAGGCCCTCCTGTGACGAGTCTTTTCCTGTCGACTTCAACTCATTAGCTAGGAATTAGACTTAGAAACTAATTGGTACCTTGGAACTTGCATGCCTTAATGGCAGGTTTCCTCGCTTTCGACAATGGGTTTTCATTATTGACCTCTGATCGGGAGATTCCATCGAGTGTTCGACTTCAACTCATTAATTCACATTCCTTGGATTGTACTAGTGTACCTTGGGAGTCATTGACATTAATGGTGATTTCCCTCACACTTGTTAATGGTATACACTAATGACCAGTAATCAAGTGGTTTCTACCATGTTCGACTTCGACACATGTATTCACATGGTTAGATTTGTACTATAGAATGGTGGAGATGAAGACCCTGGATCTTTTCTGACAGATTCAGGTTGCGTTGGAGTATATTTAGTTTGTACTATTGCATAGATCCACATTGTATGTCTGGTGATTATGTTCAAATTTGAGTCTTTAACACATATATCCACAATGTATTTTTGGTGTCTATGTTCAGATTTGAGTCATATCAGCATGGATCCACAGTGTATGTTTGGTGGCTATGACCTGTCTTACTTGAGATGGATCTTCACATGTCGGCATTTATGCTTTGATTCATTTGTATTATGAGTATGGGAATGCCTACCTCAGTGATAATATATTATTGTACTGTATTTCCTTGTTTGTTGGTAGGTTTCCGACCGACTGTTCCTTGTTCCCTACACACACTCGACAAATTATTTCAGCTACCACTCTGTTCTAACTTCATACTTTGGGTGGCTCTCTGTTACACATTATTTTCATCATCCCTATGACCGTTAATGATGTAAACCTATATGTTTCCTTCAGAGGGGTCAGTGGCCTGAGTTCCTAAAGAGAGAAGGGAGAAGAACTTTTCCTGAGAAAAGAAGTTGCATTTTC
>ML803903.1:248026-270899 GCA_009831015.1 Picea engelmannii
AAGGAGAAACTTCTATGGTGAGGTGGCATCCGAATGGTTTGGATCTTACTCGCTTTCATGATTTAATGGGATCATCCTAACCTCCTCACCTTATCCTCTTCAACTTATAAAAGGAGAGGAGTTCTCATGGAGAAAGTTAGCTTTTGAGCTTTTGATTTTGGAACTTGAAGTGGGATTTGGCTTGGAATTGTTAGCTTGGTTAGAGTGGCTTTGAGATTTGCTTTTTCAAGGTAGATTGTGAGTAGCTATTAGATCCATGGTTTCATAATCCTTGGAGAAAGAAGTGTGTGGGGAACAAAGGACAGTTGGAAGGGACCTTACGACATCAAGGCCATGGTTGTAATCTCTCTTTCACATTTAATATGATACAGTAATATGATTTTTTCCTATAAAGCTTGTTGTGTTTTATTTTATGATTCCTTGATCACATACAAAGGTTTATATTGAGTTTATGTTATTACTATCACTTTGGTTGGTTGTGTTCTTTTGCAGGTTCATCATTGTATGAGCGTTGGAATGGAGCTAGGATGGCGATGGTGAGAGGAAGCAACATTTAAACGGTATGTCACTCATCCCTCTTTAGTTAGTAAATTCAATATTTAAAACTTAAGGAAAGCGTCATGTTCTAGTGTGTTTTGTTCTAGATCTAGGTGGATCTAGGGAGATCAGTTAGTGTCCGCACCTACCGATTTGTCCGATAACAGTGAGTCCAATCACTGTTTCAGCTATTGGGACTTCGAAGTGCAAGGGGTCGCTCCTCCCCATTGCATTGGGAATCACCAATATGAAAAATACGAGAGTGCCCCCAGGGGTCAGGCCCAAGGTCATGGCCCCATGATTGTATGGAGTGGGGCCAAAGAGGATAGGGGACACAGGGCCAGGGTTTTCCAATGGAAAACCGATCATGGCCATTGATTTTAATGCCAATCCAACCGTCAATATGGAAGGTCATTTTGCAAGTTGGGCACCAGGGATCCTGGAGGATAGTGTGGTGGAACTCTCGAAAGGAGAAATGTTGAAAGTTCTTTGAAAGATAGGCGCAGGGTCATGGACCTGGGTTACATTGAGGGTGGAGCCATAAGAAGAGGAGGCTAGCCTCTGAGACTTGGAGAGATGATGCATGGTCATCCCTTGTACATTAAGCCTTGGGTTCCTACCATGAATGAATGTAGTTAATGAATTTCGAGCAGGTTGATGAAACCTCAGCTCAATCCATAAATGGAAGGCATGGGGGTCTAGAGTAGTCAACCCGTGGTACCCTTGTGTGGAAGTTCCCCTCCAAGAGCCATACCGATCTGATGTCCTCGTCAAATAAGAGGATCCTGCACACGCTAGCTTGGAATTTAATAGCTCAAAACTCTCCTGCTGTTAAGGGTGAGTTTCTCTGAGTATTTATACTCCATTTTTGATATCTTGTAAGGATCGATGGTTGAGCTATGCTCCCGAATTGTAAAGCTTTAATGAAATTTTTGGTTCTTTGGTTATGAACTGTATCTGATACCTCCTCTTTAATGAAAGTCAACTTCTCTCCATCTCTCTGTAAGATTTGTTTTAAGACTCTCAGAATTGGCAGGTCCAGTCGAGGGTGATTATGTTGTGTGATGTATGTTTGATCATGACAGTGTTTTCACCATTTTTAAATCAGTCTCCTGTGTCTTTTTCTCCCTCTTACCCTGAGTAGCTCATTGGAAGATTCAAGTGAGCTGTTACAGTAGCCACTGTGATGATCACTGTGTTACTGTAACTGTGTCATCCTAGCACATTTCATTGTTTTTTTCTTTCTTCTATGAGCTATTGGAAGCTTGATGCCTCCAACAAACCTTTGCAGTTTCTATCCAAAGTCTTCCTCCTACTCACCCTTATTACAACTTACTGACTGAAGTTAGATCAGGACCTCACCTACTAGTGCATGCCTGGCCTAGTTTTCTGAGTTAAAATGATATTCTTCTGGGTCTGCATCCATTCGATCACCCCTTTATAAACAATCATGACATAAACTGATGGGTATCAGGCTTACTCCTACTGCAATCTAGGAGTGACTTCTGGTGCTAACAGACACCATTATCAGAGTGGGTGTCTTGTGCACCCAGGATGACTTCAGTTTCAGAGCAGTCGAGCAGTCAGAGATTTGGTGCTACAACTTCAGAGCATCAGAGGTTGATGAGGAGGAGCAACAGGGAACCATAGAGGCTTGAGCCTCACTTGGCTTCTGAGACAATAAGATCAGGTTCTAGATCCACTTTGGGTGGAAGTTACTTGGTGAGAAGCCAAGTTGATGACTCTTGGTGAGACACCAAGAGGGGGAGACTCTTGGTGAGATGCCAAGAGAGTGAATCTTGGTGAGATGCCAAGAGAGTGAATCTTGGTGAGATGCCAAGAGTAGTGACCATTGGTGAGATGCCAAAAGGTAGAAATCCTTGGTGGGAAACCAAGGTGTAGATCTTTGGTGTGAAGTCGAGATCTAGGTGATATTGGATAGGTGGAGAGACATTTCCATTTATAGATGATGCAGATTGAGAAGATCTGTGACAGAGACTACTTTCAGTGATCAGGGTACAACCATACTCACTGAATATATTCCAGGAGGTAACCATGTCCTCTGGAGGGATGAGATTGGTGGTGACGATCACTTTCCTCTTTAAGAGGGAGTGTTGAGATTTGGGTACCTTGGAAAGTGGTCTGCATGTGTTTATGAGTCTCTAAACACAAAGGGGGAGACTATTACCCTTGTACTTTACTTTATAATTCTAATTTCACTTTTACTTAGGATATTTAATCCAAAAGTGAAATATGTCACTTAATTCATTAAAGTGACAATTAATTCACAAAGTGGGTGAATTAATATACATAAAGCAACTAAGGAAAGTGGGTTTCCTTAGTGAGATTTTTGGATTAGATCTCACCCATTGATTAGACTTGGCTAGATTGGATCTATGCCATTGATCTTTAGGTCTTGGACAAAGGAGGCTAAAGGATGGTTTAGTGCAATTTTGAGATTCATTCTTCAGTTTTGAGAAGAGGATAAGAGGAGGAGAGCAAGGGAGTTCTTGAGGATATAGGGGTGCACTTGCATGAGGGTTTTCCCATTTGAGAGAGGGAAGGCGCATTAGTTTGGAGGAGGTGCTTCCATGGAGGAGGAGGCACATACTTGAGTGAGGGAGCATTCTATGGTTGAGGGCGCACTTGGAGGAGGAGAGGCTCATTCCTTGAGGAGAGCCACACTTCATACATGAGTGATTTGTGTGGGGATCTTGCACACTTGTTGAGAGGGAGCCTTAGTGAGGATAACTAAGGGTGCATTTAGTGGGAGGCTATTGCTAGAGGAGAGGGCACACCAAAGCTAGTTGTGAACCATATCTTGGAGGAGGGTGCACTTTGAGAGAGGGGGCATAAACTTCAAGGGAGAAGGCAAGGGTCACTCTATCTTCAAGTGGGTAAAGGAAAGATCATAGCATCTCAATGGTAAAGGCAAAGGGTCAAAGACAAATGCATCAGGATAAAGAAAAAGAAAACAAGAGGAAGAAAGGCTCACCAAGGCAAGGGAGCCTTAAAAGAGCACTTAACTATCAAATATTGAGAAGAAAGATTCATGACTATTTGTTGTCCTAAAAAAAACAAGAAAATAAAGCCACACAATTGAAACTTAGATCCATCTAAGGTCAAGGAAACACCTTAGATGGCAGCCTCATAGGACCTCATAATTTCTACATGCATGATTCTGGCTTGTGTGTATCTTTTCCAACTTCAAATGTCCATCTTCCAAGATGGACCATATGAAATGGCACATGAGATGTATATCTTTATTCTTCGAATGGAAGGCTGAGTTCTTTGTAATATGAATGGCACTCTCATTGTCATAGTACAACCTACTATTCTCCTACTTCTTTCCCAATTCCTCCATAAATACGTATAACCAAATCATTTCTTTACTAGCCTCTGTATTAGCAACATACTCTACTTCTGTTGTTGAAAGTGAAACAACCTTTTACAATTTTGAAATCCAACTTACTTCTATTCCACCTATAGTAAAAACATACCCTGTGGTGCTCCTCATGCTATCTTTATCACCTGCCATATCTGAATCAACATATCCATGTAGAAAAATGTCTAAAACTCCAAAACATAATGCATGAGTAGCAATACCTCTCAAATACCCGAGAATCCACTTTACTACATGTTGGATTACTGAGAGGTGGGGGGTGGGGTGTTGAATCAGTAATAGAGAAATTAAATCCTTTTTAACCATATAATCCAAGTGTTATATCAATGTAGCATTATCATCCAATAACTACAGAGTAAATAAGCAATGGAAAAATGAACAATCATACACATACATAGTACACCGGTGTTTTACGTGGAAACCCAAAGCGGGAGAAAACCACATAATGCTTTTTCTTATATGTCTTGAAGAATTACATTCATTGTAAGAACCAACTTTCTTTGTTTTCTAGCTGCAACTGGAAGGAGGCTTCAACCCCCTTGTTTCTCAGGATACAACCTGAAGGAAGCTCCAACTCCCTTATTCTCTGGCTACAACCAGAAGGAGGCTACAACCCCCTACGTTCTCCGGCTACAATTGAAAGGTGGCTACAACCACCTGTCCTTGCCCCGTCCAACTACCTTGAAGTAGAAATAGAATGATGGAACAACTGTCACACTATCACTATGAGATATACTGCTATAAACCTATACCAATAAACCCAAGCCATGCATCAACCATGCATCGACCTGTACCTCAACCTATAATCAACCTGTACCATAAACAAGTGCATCAACCATGCACCAACTTGTACCAAACAACCTGTAATCAACCTGTACTATAAACAAGTGCATCCAACCATGTACCAAGTATGTACCAATCATGTGTCAACTACTCATCAACTATGACTCATCAATATGTACCAACATCATCAACTATACACCTCATGTATGTGCCAACTCATCAACTACTTATCTCAACCATGTACCCAACATGTACCTTAACCAAAATCCCTCATCAATTTCATCATCCAAATATGATTTGTAACTCTGTAATAGACCTTGTGTATATGATCACATACCTACAAACCTTCCTTAACTTTCACAACAAGAGACTAGCATTTTCATCAAACTTTTCTTTAGTCTCACATGACTAGTTTGGGATTAGTAAAAAATTGTTAGGGACCTAACCTGCACATAGGTAGAACAATATATTTGGATGTAATAAAGGTCAATATTAATAAGGCCTTTCAATAAAGTAGAATAAGTTGAATGTAAGAAGACCTAATATAAACTTCCACTTCTAGAAGGATCTTCCTCTAGATGGTTCTTTTGATAGACATATTTAGTATAAATAGGAGTCGAGGGTATGAGAACCCTAGCTTGGATATTATTGTAATAGAGCTCTGCTCGACTGGAAGTTTCCCCCTCAAAGAGGCCTGTGAACATTTCTCTTAGAATCAAAGTGTTCTTTCTGGTGTTATTTTGATATTATTTCAGTGTTATTGTGGTGTTGTTTTGGTTATATTGTTGTTTATCTGCCATTTCTATCATTTTATTTTTGTTCTGCATACTTTTTATATCTAGAATATTACAAGTGGTATTAGAGCACTTTCCTCGCCAGAAATTGTGGGTTATTTTTTTTTCCAGGTTAGAGACGTATTCCAATGTCTTTAAGCCACAAAGATCTGTCGTTACGTACATAAACCCACAGTTGAGGGATTCATACATGTAGGAAATACAAGTTGTACTTAAGCACACATCTATTGGCCACCCTTGTAACCCCTGTTGGTACCCCTTCGAGTGGTAGTGCATTAGACAAAACCTGTGTATGGATCGGCCTAGATTACCTAAAACCCTCTTTAGATAAACCAATCAGCCGCTTGACTGCTATAGTTCCACCGAGAACAACACTTGGAAAGATACTCTCTAGTACCTGGGTAGTTAGGTAGTATGGCTAAGGGCACAGTCTAGCCTCCTTAGTTGGTGCCCTGAGATATTGGTCCGAGTACTACTGTTGGACATCACACATATATCAAAGAGCTATAGCGTAAGGAAAAGCCTTATCTGTAGAACCCTTGAATACCTAACCCTTGGGGACAGAAAAAAAAAAATTAAAAGAGACAAGATCTATTGTCGTGCAACTATGTTCGGGTTGCCAAATCACTACACATTTCTTCTTGGTTAAGAATTTGGGCATTTCATCACTGCAGTATTCTTCAGACCAAAGTATAACTCTATTCGCCCTTATCACATTCATAGATATAGATTTTTAACAAAAATTTTGACCCCACCCACCCCATTTCGGTTCCCTCGTCATCATGGCCCATACCCGTAGCCAAGACTTGGAATCTCGCTTCAATACCTTGCAATCTAATTTTATAGAGACCCAACAAGAAGTGAAACAACTCAGTGCCAATTTTGTTGCCATCAATACAACCATACAATCCTCCATCATCGCCTCAATCGAGGAACTCAAACAAGACATGACTACCCAACTTGAATCTGTCGTTTCGATGATCTGCATCAAGCTGCATATCCCTACAGATAACTCTTTATCTGACCCACCTCCACATACTGAAGCTAAAAAATCCTCTCATTCCCATAATTTTCAGCCCCATCACTTTCAACTTGAACTACGCCTTTTGCGGGTGGATGTGACCAAATTTGATGGATCAGATCCCACTGGTTGGGTAACCCAAATGGAACATTATTTCTCTTTATACAACATTACAGATGACTTTTCCAAACTTCGGTATGCTGTTCTCCATCTAGATCAAGAATGTTGGCAATGGTGGCAATGGAGAAAAACTTCCCGTCAAGGGTATATTGCTTGGACACACTTTGTGGAAGATCTTTATGAATGCTTTGACATTGACACCAATCATTTAGGCCATTTGACAAAGTTGAAACAATCCAGAACAGTGGAAGACTTTATAGCTACTTTTGAGCACCTAGATTTTCGGACAGAGGGCATGTCTGATGGTTTTTTTTGATAATGTTTTATCAGTGGCCTCAAGGATGATATTCATTCCCATGTCCTCATGGCTCGGCCTTAGATTTGGGTGGAGGCTAATAAAAGAGATAAAGAAGCACAACAGGTTGTATCTTCTCAAAACTAAAAACCCTCCTTTATCCCTCGCACTAAACCAATAAATCCCACTACTCCCTTTGCTCCACTAATGATCCAAAAATTGATCGGGGATGAAATGGCTAAATGCCAATTCAAAGGCCTTTGTTATAATTGTGATGACAAATATTTTCCAGGCCACAAGTGTAAGGAACAAAATATTTTTATGGCCATCTCAGAGGATATTTCAGAAGAGGATGTTGAAACTCCCCTTGTGTGTGAGTCACCTGAAACCACTGACATAACCCCTCCCTCAAACCCTCCCAAAGTAGAACTGATCATTTCCCTAAACGCTCTCACTGGCTACTCTGCTCCCCAAACCCTCAAGCTAATCAGTTACATCAAGCATAGGAAGGTCATCATTCTTGTTGATAGTGGAAGCACCCATAATTTTATTCATCGCCACATTTCCCAAGAAACTCATTGCTATATCCATGCAGTCAATAATTTCCAAATCATGATTGCCAATGGTGGATCCATGAAATGTGGAGGGCATTGTGAAAATGTGCATCTCCAAATTGGTGACTACCACCTAAAATCTCATATGTTTGCTATCGACATGGGTGGTTGTGACATTGTGTTGGGTGCAGACTGGCTAAGGAATTTGGGTCCCATTCTCATATATTTTAGGGAATTAACCATGCAATTCAACCAAAGGGCCATCAATATAAGTTCCAAGGCATCACCGCTGGTTCACTTGAGATAATTAGTTTCCATCGCATGGAAAAGCTTCTCAAAAAAGGTTATTCTGGCGTTATTTCCCAACTCCATGCCATACAAGAAAAATAGATACCCTCGATGTCACAACACCTCCAATCCATCCTCTCTAAACATCAAGTGGTATTTTCCACTCCCTAGGGACTCCCTCCTTCCCATGGTGTTTGTGATCATTCCATTCCCCTTGTACTAGGAAGCCTTCCTCCCAATATCCATCCATATCGTCACCCCTTTTCCCAAAAAAATGAAATTGAGAAAATGGTTCAGGAACTCCTTAATGCAGGCGTTATCTGCCCTAGTATGAGCCCATACTCTTCTCCTGTGGTCATGGTATTGAAGAAAGAAGGTTATTGGAGAATGTGTCCTGACTTCCGTGCCCTAAAAAAACTTACCATTAAAGGAACATTTCCCATTCTTGTCATTGATGACCTCTTGGATGAATTGAGTGGCTTCCATTTCTTTACTAAAATTGATGTTCATTCTGGATACCACCAGATACATATGAAAGAGGAAGACATTTCTAAGACTTCCTTTAGAGCTCATGAGGGCCACTATGAGTTTTTGGTCATGCCCTTTGTCTTGTGTAATGCCCCCTCCACCTTCCAAAGCCTCATGAATCATGTCTTTTGTCCTTTTCTCCATCATTTTGTCTTAGTTTTCTTTAATGATATACTCATCTATAGAAAAACCTGGACAAACCATCTTGCTCATGTGGATCAAGTTCTCCATCTACTCTCTCAGCACCAAATTTTCCTGAAACATTCTAAATGTGATTTTGGCGCCCCAGAAGTTGAGTACTTGGGTCATTTGGTTGGAAAGGATAGCGTCAGGGTGGATCCTAAAAATATTGAAGCTATGCAAGACTGGCCTCACCCAAAGACTCTCAAAATCTTGCATGGATTTCTGGGCTTAACAGGTTATTGTTGCAAGTTTGTTAAGAATTATGGAAATATTGCATCACCTCTCACTGCACTCCTAAAAAATAAATCTTTCACTTGGACTCCAACGGCTGCTCAAGCTTTTCAAACCTTGAAGATGGCCATGTGCACCACTCCAGTTCTGGCCCTTCCTGATTTCACAAAGACCTTTTTCCTATAATTTGATGCTTCAGGGAAATGAATTGTTGTTGTCCTTATGCAAGAGGGTCAGCCTTTGGCCTTTACCAGCAAGCAACTGTCTAAACAAAATCTGGGCAAATCAATCTATGAAAAGGAAAGGTTGTCTATTATGCATGCTATTGATCTGTGGCGCCCTTATATATTGGGGAAATGCTTCCAAATTAAGATAGATAATCAAAGACTCAAGTAGTTTATGGAACAACACATTTCCTCCCTAGAGCAACAAAAATGGGTGACTAAGCTCTTTGGATATGATTATGAGATCATTTACAAGAAAGGTAAAGACAATGTGGTTGCGGATGCACTTTACCGAAAATATGAAGATGAAGGATCCGTTTTTTCTCTATCCTTCATTGTACCAGATTGGCTGGAAGATGTTCACCAGGAATGGCTACACGATCCCAAAATTTTGCATATGATACAACAATTGCAGTCCAATGCTCCAATTTCCCCAGGGTACTCTTCGCTCCATGATGAGCTTTGATACATAGGCCGTTTGTATTTAATTAAACAATCAAAACTTAAATCCATGGTACTTTCTAAGCTTCATGCTTCACCCACAACTGGGCACTCGGGGTTTACCAAAACCTATGACAAGGTCAAACATTCTTTTTTCTGGGATGGTATGAAACAAGACGTTCATAATTTTGTCGCTGAATGTGACGTGTGTCAATGCAACAAGGGAGAAACAGTCAAATCTCCTGGCACACTACAACCTCTTCCGATTCCACCTGCTATTTGGAGGGATATCTCTATGGATTTTATTACAGGCTTACCCAAATCGGGAAATAAATTAGTCATCATGGTTAATATAACCCTAATTTGCACCAGACATGCTTACCTGGCATCATGCCATCTCAGATTCCTTCTTTTCCAAAACATTGCTAAACATATCTTCTTAAAAACTCCTTTTATAAAGGTCGACGCGCCCTAATCCATTACTGCACGCATGTACATGCTAGATGACCCAAGACAACCCACGTGTACCTACAAAAGCACAGAAAAAGGAAAGTTGCTAACAGAACACATAGCTTTGGGTAAGTTAACTAAACCTTTCGGCCATGCATGGCCGGTCACTCGACCAAATACCTAGCTTCTTCTAGCCTATAAAAGAAGGGTTAGGGGTCCCATTTGAAAGGAGGAGAATCATAGTAAAGAAACTATACCCGATTGAGCATTCCCTTTGTCCCAACCTTTAGCCATCCTTGTGCAAAGAGAAGTATAGAGAAAATCAGTTGGAAGAGAGTGGAAGAAGAGACCAGGACTAGGATCGAGGAGCAGTAGCCAACTTTATCATTGTAAGGTATCATTGTGAAGTTAATAAAATAATTTCTTTTCCCGTCCCGCCATATGAGATTGCCATTATTGGAATATTGATTGTATGATTGATTAAATCTCTAACCCATTAGTTCATAGATCAAATGCATGTGGAGTTCTTTGTTTGTCTTTAGTGAATGTAGGTCAACATTGGGAGGAGAGTTGCATTCAAAGAATGACCAAGTTCGAAAAGGGATCGACATCAAACACGAAGAATAAGGTATGTCAACTTAATCTCTTGAGCCTTGTAATTACATATGAGTAATGGGGGTCTAAACATGGGATGATGGTAAAAAGTAAGAATCTTTAGGTCATTTCTACATGCATGTTAAAACCCTTAGTGCTATTCTGTAGGAGGGATTTCCCACCCACAACAGAATTGACGACCATACTGGGGATCTCTAAGGTTTTTGGGAATATTTTTCTTGGGTATTTTTAAAAACTAGTTTCATTCCTTGTTTTTAAAGTTTCTGCAAAAGTATGAGCTAACAAAGATTCTGGTCTTCCATACCAGTTATCTCTGTTTCTTTGCTTGAGTGCATTTTGTTTCTTTTGTGAGACCCATAGAGGTACACACAGCTTGTATAAGTTTTGTACGTGTGTACCTACGCTCTACCTTCTCATAGCCCACGTGCACACGCTAGCTGAGGAAGTGTCAGTCGCATGTATGATTCCATAAAATTTCTTTTAGAGAGGCAGTCATCCTCTCCCTTGTCAGAAGTATTCCTTCTCAGGGGTTTTCTGGAACTCTTTCTAGTCTTTGTTGTTTGTAGTCTATAGCTTAGGTTTCACCTCAGATTGGTTTGTTCTATGAAGTTTTTCCTTGAATTTTTTTCCTTTTTCTGTTAAAGTAAGTGTCTGAGTCTTCAAGAGATCCTAGTTCTCAGTACCAGTAGTCTCTGCCTGGGTTGGATTTCTTAGCCTTTCATTTGTCTCATAGTTTTAGAGATACACGCGACCTATATAAGGCTAGCACACGCTCTGACTTTACACAACTCGCGTGCACACACTTTCCGTTGAACTATCAGCAGTGTGTTTGTGGAGAAATTTTTTGTTGAAGGTGAGGCAGTCATCCCTTCCTTTGAAAAGAGTTATACCTCTCATTTTTTTGGGTCTCTATCATAACGTTCAGTAACTTAGGTTTGATCAGAACAATAGCTTTCTTTTTCATTAAGAAGTTTTCCTCAAAATTTTCTTTTTATAGGGTTTTTAGACAAGTTTGAGAGTCCAGTTTTAATTTTCTTGTGTGTGATTTTTAGAGTGACTCTTTGCGATCTACGCTTAGGCTAGAAGTTTTCTTGGTTTTTACTTGTTGATATTTTTCCTTTTTTCTTTGTCAGCATTCAAATAAAAAAAAAAAACTTTTATTTCTTTGTTTGGTTAAATAGTGTTGTTTTGAATTAGTAACCAGGGAAAAGTCTTTGCTTTCATAAGTTATTGATGATTTACTTAGATCATAAGTAGCTCGTAGTTGAGTGAAATCCTTCTTTGAGTTTGCTGTTTAGAGATCTTAGAAAATTTTTAGTTTAAAAAGTTTTTTAGGATTTGAGTGAAGTGAAGTTATTTTTGTTTCCAGCTTTCTGTTTATTTTTCTTTCATCTTTCAAACATAACTAGTTTCACTTTCATAACATTTGACTTAAGACAAGCCATAAAAATTAACACTAAATCTAAAATTCATTAGAATTTTTATGTTTGTAGGGTCAACCAACTAGTTTAGGGTTACGTCCTTGAATTAGGTTGGAGAGGAAACTCTTCAAGGCCATTAAATCAAACATTGGATTCTGAGTTAGGTAGTGTCAAAGTCCAGTATCGTGAAATTTATCTGGGACCCCCCTCTAACACAGGGGCTAAACATGAGGTTGCGTGCAGAAAGGTAGCGGAGATAACCCCTCCAAAGTTGGACCAATCGTAGTGGAGAACACATATAGAAGGCTTGTCTTGGGATTCCGTCGATTGCATTTGCCATGGAGCTTCATGGGTCTCGAATCCATTCGAGGTCCTCAGTTGTCTTCTGTTCCACTTGCCTTCGATACCCTTGATAGGTTTCAGGCTTGATACCCTGCTCATTGTGGTCTACCTAACTTTAGACTGTACCTACCTGGTGACTGTTCGCATGCTAGAAACCTAGTTGCCTATCTTTTTAGAGACATACACAGGTGACTGCGGGGGTATACTGCGGTGCCTAGGACAGACATCGGGCCACACTTTGTAGAGTATACCCAAAGGGTTCTTCCGTGTTCGAGTTTCACTTGCACCAATAAGTTTCTCTAGTGTTGGTTGTTTAAACTGTTCTTCCAACTAGTTTAGTGTTTGCATATTTTATCTTGGAGGGGCCTTTTTAGTGTGTGTTGTTTTTGAACGAATATAAATCCCTAGTGTGTCTTTGATCTTCTCACATAGTGGAGGATCACAAGATTCACCAGTCATGAAGGCTTCTGGGCCTATCACCAGTTACACTGGAGCCACCTTTGGCACAACTAAGGTGAAGCTAGACCAACAAGGGTCTTTTGAAGCGACCGGGTCACAAGAAATTGTACTCGACCAACATCCAGAGAAAATAACCATTTTAGACTTTGGAGAAAAATCTCTTGGTCCATATGGAACTCCAACCATTGATCTATTGGCACCCATCATGGTATTGATTCACCCTTACGAGTGTGGCCAGACAATGTCGCACGCAACAATGGAAACAAATGTTGTCACTTCTTTTGGGAATTCTTCAATTCCCACTGTGGTTGTCACCACAGGGGGTTTTCCATATCCTAACCCACTGTCACCAGTCCAAGCTACCATGGTCTTGACCCTCTCTACCTCAAACAGTGGTCCAATCACGTCTATGGAGACGACCACAACCCCTTTCACACCGAGTGCGACAAGCCCTCCGTTCTCATACGGGATGCCTAGTTCAAGTACAAGTCCTGTACTTTCCTACTCCACTTCATAGAATTTAGGTATGGGGGAAGGGAGCTCTAACGCTCCTCTACAAGGACACATGGGGGTCACTTTAGCTCCTTTTAACACTTTTCCTTATGGGGGAGGTCATATACCTCCTTTATCCCCTTCGCTCGGTGGCACCCACAAACCATCCGCCGGGCCACCCTCACACCATAGTTTATTTGGAGCAGGGAGTCAAGGACCACCTGCTCATAATATGCTGGTAGGTTCGACACTGTTTCTTTGTTTGGTGCATTTGGTAACAATTCTTTCTCATCAGCTGCTTTCCCGACTAGGGGCAACCCCAGTTACAGACAATATATTCCTATGAAGGGTACTATTCCTGCACAGGGGGAAAACCTAAGAACTTCTTCCGCATCAGGGCCTTGGAATTCTTGGCAGGGATCAGTTCCCTCATCAGGAGTGTCATTCTGGGGAAATTATTTTCACAAAAAATGGAACCCCGGACAAGGTACTATGCCTATCCCCATGGGATCAACATAGGGAAACCCTTCCCAAAGTCCTTTGAATGTAATGCATGCCCAACCATCGACATCCTATTTTGGGAATCAGTCGATGATGTCTCCTCACATGCAGAATCCATACGCTAGTCATGGACATGGTTTTTACCAGAACCCAAGCCAGCAGCCGAAATTTTCCTGGCAACCTAGTGCCAGTCAAACTCCAGGTCCCTTTTTCCATGGTTATCACCAACAAACCAAAGTACCTTTCCTAGCAACCTTGCATTTTCCAGAATTGACAAGGTTGTTGAATGACCCTATCTGTCACGATCCGTGTTGGCCCCCTATGCCGACGAAGTTTCCTTCAGACATACCAAAGTTCGAGGCCAAGCCTAACGAAGATCTAGGAGATCATGTGACCACCTTCCATCTTTGGTGCTCATATAACTCATTGAAATACGACTCCGTACAGTTGCGATTGTTTCAATGTACTCTCATTGGGAGTGCCGTAAAATGGTACATTGAGCTCGACCGCTCAAGATACTCTTCCTTCGACGAATTGGCAATGGAATTCCTAAACCATTTCCAATTACCTGTGAGATACGACGCTGGCACAAAATTGTTGGCCAATTTCGCACAGACAAAAGTGAACCATATCTCTGATCACATCCAAGAATGGAGACGCCAGAAGAGTTTAATCAAGGTGCTAGTCCCACCAACATTCCTTCTCGAGTGGTTCCTTAAGTCTTTGGTCCCACAATTATGCAAAGACGTCGCAATGTCGAGAGTGTTTTATGAAGAAGACGCCATCATGAGAGATCAACAACTTGAGCTAATCTATTCTCAGTACGGTTTATTATATGAGATCTTTCCATATGTGCCACACTCAATACTTGATAAAACTGGATAGAGAGTTGGACCACATGTCGATGGTATTGTTGGTTTAGCACAAACAAAGCCCACTGAGCAACTGGCGAAGGAATTGCAACAATTGTCTATACAACACACAACAGCCAGTCAAACTACTGTTTTGGCTGCTCCCCCTACCCAAACATCGGACGTACACACAGTGCAATCGACAAATCCAAAGGCCACCCAACAACTTGAAGGAAAGAAAAAACAACGAAATAAGGGTAAGGGGGATAAGAAACCCAATAATAATGCTGGTGGGGCAACACTGAGAAATAGAAGGTGAGGTATCCGTGCAACCTGTGCGCGGAATACCACCCGACCCACCAATGTCCTTGGCTTGCAGAGGCCCAAACGTTTGTGACACAGCAACAACCTTCCGTGTTAACCAATCCATTTCAACATGGGAAAAACCTAACCCAAGCCTCTACAAGCGCAGAAGGGGGCAGTCAAGGACCCTCTTCGTCTTCGAACAATCCCGCATCCGTGAATGTGTATATGATGAAGGGTGATGCTTTTATATTGACTAGAGAACATGACTACAATAAACCAAGCACTTTTGAGAAGGGAAAAGAAGCTTAACTCCCATCTCTTCCTCTCCAGATTGAGAAGACTTTGGGTGAAACAATGACACGCATCCCAAAAGGCACGCTCAAAAAATATTCTCACAACCCAAATGCAAGGGCCACCCAAAACTATTATGTGGTGGAGGATTTGTTTCAAACCCCTTGTGCGATGTCTGCTTTGGAGTTCCTCCAAATCTTCCCTTCCCAGAGGAAAGCTTTGTTAGTCTCTTTAGGATTTATTGAGACTTGTAATCCGGGTACAATCATGCTAGATACAACCGAATTAAAACCTCATCTGCCTTACCACGTAGCATTTCAGATTGTACTGGCTGACCCCATGAAAACTTTTACTCGAAATATTTTCTGCATGGTGGTTGATAAGGGTGCCTCGACATGCATTATGTCATTGGCATGTTGGAAGGCCATTGGCCAACCCATTTTGTCTCCATCACCTACTCTTCTCACTTCTTTTGACGATCGTTCATTTCGACCACATGGTATCATTCCCTCTTTCCCCGTGAAGTTAGGAAGGAAGATCGTGTGCGTCAAGGTAGAAGTAGTCGATGCGCCCCTCAACTACAATCTCTTGTTAGGAAGGAGTTGGACTTACTCCATGGAAGCAGTGGTTGCTATAGTTTTTCGGGTCTTGTTTTTTCCACATGAGGACCGGATTGTGACCATTGATCAATTGTCTTTCTCCAAACCTGACCCTTCATTGGGGGTATCCGTGGTCCCGATCATTGATAATCCCCAACCAAGCATAGTCAACGTAGGGGTTGGTTTGTGCCCATCTTTGATGGGTACCTTCGATTACCCGCCCCCTCAAGGCGATGTCAAGTTCATATCGGACCACGATAAGGTTGAGATTTTCCAAGTTTTGTCATTTCGCATGACTTTCTTCAATGATCCATGGATACTTCCTTCCCCATCAGCCAGGATGGAAGGGACAGGGCACCCTGGCATGTCCATGCCCTTGTCTGCAGCTGAAGTAGCATACTCTTTAGTTCAGTAAGCTTCGGCCGACACAGATCCAACTCCTGCACAAGAGTTAGATCCAATTCTAGAGCCTATTTGGGCTCAAGGTTCTCTCGCTGACACTAATTCGTTAGACTTAGTCTTTCCCTCCGACGAAGCAGTAATTGAAGTAGTGAATAGTCCGGACAAACCCTGGGACGATCTCCATCACAGATCATACTTCCTCCCAGATTTAAGTAGAATCGAAGCCAGAGAATTCACCTTGACTATGACTGGAGATAGGTATTGTCCTATCAATCCCTTAGCTACACATGAGGTTTATGCCGAGGGTAATATGGAAACTATCATTGAAACCATACCAATCAATATCTCCAGAACCCCTGGCGTCATGGAGAATGTTTTCATCGGAGCTGATTGTTCCCCCGGAGAGATTCAAATCTACACAGATCTATTTAAATAATTCTATGATGTTTTTGCCTGGTCTTACGAGGAAATGCTAGACATTGATCCAAAAATAGTCGAACATGAAATCACAACTTATCCAAAAGCCATGCCTGTTCGGAAGAAGCTTTGTTCAATTAATCCAAGAAAGATCCATCAAGGTTGAAGTTGATAAACTACTAAAATCCAGTTTTATCTATCCTATCCATTTGACCCAATGGGTGTCAAATCCTATGTCGGTCAATAAGAAATAGGGCATGATTCGTGTATGTATGGAATTCTATGATTTGAACAAGGCCTGTCCAAAAGATAATTTTCCCACACCATTCATCGACCAGATAATTGATGAATGTGCAGGTTGTGAGGCCTTCTCTTTCATGGACGGTTTTTTGGGATATAATCAAATACAAATCAAACCCAAATACCAGCACAAAATGACATTCATTTGTCCATGGGGTACATTCGTGTATCGTAAGATGCCCTTTGGTCTCAAAAATGATGGAGCAACCTTTCAGTGGGCCATGGATTTTTCTTTCCATGATCTCATGCATATAGTCAAGGCCTATTTAGATGATTTAGCATCTTGATCTCGCAAGAGAACAGATCATCCCACACACTTCCGACTTATCTTTGAGCGATGTTGCTACTTTCGGATTCACTTGAATCCAAACAAGTTCAACTTTTTTGTAACATCAGGACGTTTGTTAGGTTTCATAGTGTCAATAACATGGATCATGGTCAATCTTATCATGGTTGAGGCAATAATTCAGTTTCCTCCCCCACACACGATTCTTCAACTTCAGAGTCTACAGGGAAAGGCAAATTCTTTTAAGGCGTTTCATCACCAACTATGCCGAGATCACAAAGGGTTTTATGTGCTTACTGAAGAAAGATGTTCCTTTTTATTGGGATGATGTCACTTAATGCTCTTTCGAAGCGTTGAAACATGCCCTCACAACTGCCCCTCTGCTTCGGCCACGTAACTATAACAAGGATTTCTTATTATACCTGGCTGCAGCAGAGTCAACCATCGGCATGGTCTTAGTTCAGGAAGATGATTTTTTCTCAGAATATGTGATCTATTACTTGATCTGAGGCCTAGTTGGACCGGAACTCGATTATTCTCATATCAAAAAACTTGTGTTGGCAGCAGTCCATGCTATTCAATGGTTCCATCATTATGTCCTGTTTCGCAAGACCACCATCATTGTCGTTGTGAATCCGTTTCAATACGCGTTGACACAATGGGTAATAGGCAGAAATATCAGTAGATGGATAGTCGTCCTCTAGGAATTCGACTTAGATTTTGTTTTAGTGAAATCCAAAAAGTCACTAGTCTTCACAGAACTTATTTCGGAACTTCCGGTTGAGTCAGGTGATGTTATGTCGAAAGAGTTGCCTATCAAAGGAGATATGTTTTTAATCACATATTTGGATCCCTGGTACATAGATATATTTGTCTATCTCTAGAATTTGAATTTCCCCACCTCTTATTCTCATGATGAGCTTCGCTATATATGCCATCAGGCTAAGAATTATCTTATACTCGACGATACGTTGTATCGGAGAAGTGTAGACTGCATATTGCGTCGATGCCTCACTCATGAAGAAGCAATTATCATGCTTAATGATTTCCATACTGGAGCATGTGGCGGTCATTTTTATGGGTTGGCAACAACCCAAAATATTTTACGAGCAAATTACTTCTGGCCGACATTAATCAAAGATTGTATCGAATTGGTCAAGAAGTGCCACCCGTGTCAAATCTTTTCTCGGAAGATGAGGGAACATCCATCTCCCATGTTTCCTATCATAACAGTTGGTCCCTTCACCAAGTGGGGGATTGATTACAATACATGCAACCCTCCTTCAGATAGGGGGCACCATTATATCATTGTAGCCATAGACTACTTCAAAAAGTGGGTCGAATCTATGCCAATGTTTAAAGATGATGGGGAGACTGCAACTCTCTTTTTATTCAACCAGATAATAGCAAGGTTCAGCGTCCCAAGAGAGATTGTCACTGACCATGGCATTCACTTTCAGAACTAGATGAACGAGTTAACATCAAAGCTTGGATTGTGGAAAGAACATTCGTCACCCTACTATCCCCAAGAAAATGGTCAGGTGGAAGCTGTAAATAAATCTCTTAAGACCATCCTACAACGAACGATCAACTCAGCCAAGTCAAATTGGCATTTGATGTTATACTCAACATTATGGGCTTACCGAATGTTTGTTAAGACTGCAACCGGTTTCTCATTTTTTCAAATCATTTACGGGCTGGAAGCAGTCTTGCCTATCGAATGTCAAATCCTGTCCCTAAAGTTGGTAGTACAGTTATTGCCAGACACTTCTCCACTTGAAGAACGGTTATTATACCTTGAGAGGCTCAATGAGCAGTGTCGTGATGCGGCCCTGGCCAACGAGGCTCACAAACATAAGGTCAAGTTTCAGTATGATCGGTCTATTCATCCTCGGATTTTCTCTGAAGGAGACCATGTCTTGGTCTATGATCAAGATAAGGACCCCCTGGGGGCAGGAAAATTCAAACCCATGTGGTTTGAACCTTTCATCATAAAAGAGGTTCTAAAAAAGGGTGCTTATCGTCTGGTCAAATTTGGGGGAAATGATTTGGTGGAGCCTAGAAATGGGCTCTACCTCAAGAAGTATTACTCATAGGTAGGTCACCTTGGGTAACTTTTTGTAACATATGTATAGTCTTTGTACTATTACTTTCTAGTTTCTTTTAGTATTATGGATGTGTCGTTTTTTATGTTATCTTTTGTCACTGTGGCAGATGTCAAGTGAATCAGAGGTGTTCATTGGGTACACATATGGTGCTAGCCAGCACACTCAGAGGCTTGCCTCCGCAGCTTGGGTAACTTTTACACCTCGAGGCCAGTTATTATCTTTCAGAGGTATATGCTTAGGTGACACCGCAAACAATGTCGCCGAGTACAGTGCAGTGATTGAGTTGCTTCATGACGCCCTATCATTTGGTATCTCTCATCTCTGGGTCTATTTAGATGCTCATCTAGTTGTGTCTCAGTTAAATAGAGTCTACCGTGTTCATGATCCGACTTTACACTGGCGATTCCTTAGGGTACGTCTCTTATAACGAAGCTTTGATTATATTACATATTTTCATGTTCCTAGGAGATTAAACCAAGTTACAGATACTCTAGATAATCAAATTTTAGACTGGCATCTCGCACATATATAAAAGACATACACATAAACATGTAAAATAAAATTTTAAAGGCAAATATGATCCATAAGACACAAAGAGACATAAACATCTATATATAACATCATAATCATCAGAGTACATAGGTGGACGCAGGCACCTCAAAAATATGACTAGTAATGAGTCATGGGAATTATGCCCTCAAAACATATATACAAGTAGTGCTCTCGGCACATGAAAAGTCTAGAATAACTAAGGTCAGGGCCTATGGGCCCTATTGTAATGATCAATAACATTTTCCAAATGCCAAAACAAGCGGACCCACATCTGTGGTGCCCCAACTACAAGAGGCTGCATAGATGGTGGCAGATCCTCAATCTCTGCCATAGGGACTGTGCGAGTGAGTGAGGTAAAGTTTCACTCGACTCGTCTCAAAACCCTCTCAGCCTCACCGGATGGAAGCTCTCCTGCTGCTGCTGGTCCCCCTGTTGCGGCAGGTGCGACCCCTGGCTGAGGATGATGCCTATTCCTCATATAATACGTAGGTTGCACTGGTCCCACATCTACACATAATAGACACATATCTATCAAATACTCTGGTATAAAAAAAATTGATATATATAAAAAAAAAACATAAAAATTATATATGTTTCACANTACCCATCTCTCCTCACTCCTCGCCAGGAAGTACCGGTATCTCAGGATCTCTCGAGAAATCAATCCCAGCATAAGGGAAATCCTCTATGACTAGGATCTGTCATGACAACCGAGCAAAGAAGTCATCATCAAAGGACTCATTGGTTCTTCCACCACCCTGTCATGGTAGTAACACTGCCCATCTGCAAATCATAGGAAGAGATGCCTGATGTTATCGTACCACCAGTCAAGGACTGAAACTAGGAACTCTTTCAAAGAAGAAAGAGCATAGAATCATCCTGAACCTGAAGTTCCTCTGCATCCACAACAGACAATCTGTCAGTTGCCTCTTCATACAATCCAACAGTGTAGTGCTCCAGTCAAATATCTGTGCATTTAAGCACTGGACTGCACAGTTCATCTGTGCACGTGACACCTAATGTAGAGCTGCAGAAACAATCATCCGCCTGTTGGTCACTATAATTGCTTATTTGACTAAACAATCAAGTGCTACATAAATTGTCAACCCAGGGAAGTTTGTTTATTTCAAAGGTAACCAGGAACTATATATGCTCAATCTCAAAAGCAACCTAGAGTTGTAGTAAAAACATATTAATCACACTTTGCCTTGAACAAACTGAAGTTCTAACTTGATTTACAGGAAAGCAATCAACATATTGCAGAGTTCAATGTTTAAATAAATAATTGTCCAAAGAATCCTGGATTACATTAAAGGAATCACAGGCTGGAAAATAAATCCTTCAAGATACTGCAAAAGGAAAGACCAACTATTCTATAACCAGAGAACATGACCCTATTCCCAAAGCAGGAATCTTCAGCACCTGTTTTCGATCACTACACTTTTATGAACTCATTGCTAATTGAAATGATTGCCACACACTGAAGACTAACTATCTCTAACAGAGAACAAGACTCTATTTCCTAAGCATGAAACTTCAACACTTGTTTATGATTAGCACACTTTCATGAACTCGTTGAAATAATTGACATGCACTGAAGGCTAACTATCTCTAACAGAGAACAGGACCCTAATTTCCAAGCAGGAATCTTCAACACCTGTTCCTGATTACCAAGATTTCATAAATTCACCAAACAGGATTGCTAACTAAAATGATTAACAGTTACCCAAGCATGAATCACATGAAAACAATGTAACATTCAGAGTTTCAGCAAGCCAGAGTTCAACAAAGTAGTGTTTCGGCAAAACAGAGTTCAATAAAGTAGTGTTTCAGCAAAAAAAATTTAATCAAGGCATGAACAGAAATAATACTAACACACTATAAAGCTAATGGGTGAATCTTGTGAAGAAGGTGGGCCCTCCCTTCTCACAAGATTCCCCTTAAGCGAAAGGAACTAGAAAGAAATGCTCATAACAATATTTTATTCATCTGTCAACTGTGTTACATTACAATCTGAAGTAAAACACATCCCTCTCTGTAAATCCTTTCTTTGTAAAAACAGAAGAAGGTCCTCTCTAATGGCGATTTCCTCTTACTTAAAGAGGAGAATCCCTTTGATACAATTTGATTAACAATTTACAGGTGTACATCAGAGTCCTATTCTTAGTTAGATCGAATTTCTAAACTGGAATAGGATATCCTAGTCTCCCGCAACAGAATGCTATTACAAATGTTGAGTGAGGTGTTTGTTGTAGCGGCTGGAGTAATAGCTTCTTTATTTGTCTTCTTATTACTGTTGTTGTATGATGTTTCAGCATCGCAAATCACGGGCTGTTTCAGCCACGGGATTTGTGTTCTGACTGTTTTAGCAACTTGGTCTCAGACAACAGCGATGGTTAATGCTTAGCTCAAGGTGCGGCTATCGTGGTCAATGTAACAGTTTTGTGTTGTTGTTTCAGCATCATAGACCGTGGGCTGTGTAACAACTTCTTCTGTGTGAGTTACTGTTTCAGCATCGTTGACCATGGACTGTGTAACAACTTCTTCTGTGTGAGTTTTTGTTTCAGCATCGTTGACCACTGAGAGTATAGCAGTTTTTGTTTCAGCATCATAGACCACGGAGAGTGTAACAACTTCTTCTGTGTGAGTTGTTGTTTCAGCATCGTGGTCCACAGACTGTTTCAGAAATAGGCCTCAATGCTAATCTGCAGTTTGAACTGTTTTAGCACTTATACATTTCTGATCAATGGTTAAGTATGAGAGTAATGTAAAATTATATGCAAAACAGATTAAACATATAGTAAAGAGAAGAGACGTTGTATACCTTTGGAAAGATAGGGTAAAGTGATAATGTGAGTTTAAATGTGAGTGAAACAAGGGTGTAATGGTGGAAAAAATTGTGAACAAAACGGTACATTGTGTGGTCCTAACATCCCCTGATCCGGGGCAGGATCTTTTATGATTATGGTTGAGTTTTAAACTTGCATGAATTCATTAACCATTGAGAATTTTAACGAAAGAATGAGGAAAGAAGAGGATTATATCAGTCAAATACACATATGCAGATCTGAAAACAATA
>ML803903.1:283241-293666 GCA_009831015.1 Picea engelmannii
CTAGAAAACTTCTTACCTCTGTTTGGGTTTTGGGAGTAGGAAGATCCTTAATGACTTGTATCTTGGATGGGTCTACCCGAATTCCTTGAGATGAGATAAAATGTCCAAGCACTATTCCTTCACTCATCATCATATGACATTTTCTGTACTTAAGGAGAGGTGAGCTTGTATACATCGTTTAAGAACTTTCTCAAGGTTTTGTAGTGCTTCTTGAAAAGAAACACCATAAGGGGTAAATTCATCCATGAAAATTTCCATAGAGTCATTAAGCATATCAGAAAAGATTCCTATAACTGCTCTTTGGAAGGTTGCTAGTGCATTACATAATCCAAATGGGAGAACTCTATAAGAAAAAGTTCCCCAAGGGCTAGTAAAAGTGGTTTTATCTTGATCTTGAGGTGCAATTTTAATCTAATTATACCCACTGAAACCATCTAAACATGAGAAAAATTTCTTCCCTGACAAACTGTCTAACACCTGATCAATGAATGGTAATGGAAAGTGATCTTTTTGAGTTTCTTTATTCAAGGCTCTATAGTCGACACATACTCTCTATTTTCTGTTTTTCTTAGGAACTATTACCAACGGGGACACCCATTCACTGTCTGATATAGGATATATAAACCCTGCATTGAGCAATTTTTGAAGTTCTTCTTTAAGGATTTCTCTTAAATTAGGGTTCATTCGTCGTTGAGATTGGCAGATCGGTTGACAATCCTCTTTGATATATATACGATGAGTACATAAGTCAGGAGAGATTTGTTTCATAGCTGTACAGTCCCAAGCGAATGCTTATTTATGTTCAAGAAGTAACTTCATTAATTGTTGTGTTTCAACATCTGTCAGGTTGGGGTTTATGTTTAGTGTTTTGCCAGGTTCAATTTCTACTGGTATGGTTTTGGAAGAGATGGTGGAAAATGTTTGAGGTGGGTTCTCAGAGTCAAGGTTTTCTTGATTATCTGACTCCAAAACTGCAGCTAGCTGGTTGTGAGTTTCTGGAGTCATGGAGGAGGGTTCACAAATAAAATTATTAATTACTTCATCCTCAGTGGCGTTTTTAAGGCTTAGATCTTGTCCGATAGTCAAGATGGGTTAAGTTGATCATCAAAGTATACCCATACAGAATTATCATTATTAATCAGGGGTGTAGCGTGAGGGTAGAGGGTCAGTTGTTTGGTCTCGTAACCATTGGAGATTGTCATTGAACCTGATCTACAACTGATGAAAGCATCTGTTGTGTCTAGCCAAGGCCTGCTCAAAATTAAAGGGTGGCCCCCCAACTTTATTTTGGGTTGTAATACCACAAAGTGAGATGGATAGTTCCAGGATTCCACTGAGATAATTAGATCTTCAATGACTCCCTCCGGTTTGATTATGGATCAGTCAACTAATTCTAGGATAGTTGGGGTGTCTCTGGTTTCATTTTGCAATTGTAACAATTGTGAGGTTTCCAGAGTCATAATGTTGATAGCGGCACCTAAGTCTACCAGGACTCGAGGGATTATCATTTTTCCAATTTTCACTGAGATGGTAGGGTGGCCGGGATCACCATATTTAACTGGGGGGGATTTACCTGACATTAGTGAAGACAAGTCACCCATAACATGGACTGTGAGGGGATCCTTAATTTTCCTTCCAGGTTTCTTAACAAAAATGTCTCACATCGTCTTGGCATAAATAGGTACATCTCGGAGTGCTTGTAGTAGAGGAATTTTGACATAAAGATTCTGTAATTCCCCTAGAAGATTGAAAGCAGGTGGCTCAGGCATTTTAGTCAAAGCTAAACGCTCAGGAAATGGTGGTTTTGTTGTTTCAGCAGCATTGTTAGAGGATGATTGTACCTCTTCAGGTATATCATGCTCTTTTGTTTCCTCTTTATCAGAAGAGGTAACATCAGCTATGATAGGTTCTACTATTCTCCCAGATCGTAGATGAATATCGTTGCATTGTGCAGGAAGAAGAGAAAATGCAGGCTAGTTATGAATATCAATGCACTGCACAACTTTATTATTGGGGTTGGGGTTAGGTTGTACAGGTAGCTGGGGTCTCATCATTTGATTGTTTGGTGGAGTACCTAATGGTAAGGAGAGTGGTTGTAGAAATTGTGATTGAGGTAATTGATTTGGGAAGGGGAGTTGTTGTCCTCTCCAATTTGGATTCCATTGGTTCTGATATGGTTGTTGTTGTTGTGGAGGCCAAGGAGTCCACATTGATGGATCAACAAAGGGTGGGTTAGTTTGTTGCATGGGTGGGTAATTCATTTGATTTGGATATTGAATTTGATTATAGGGAGGGTAACTCATTTGATTGAAATAATGATAGTTATTCCAATGATTAGAAGATGTAAATGGCATGTTAGGATTCATACCTTGTCCCCGCGGTTGCCATTGCCTTCTCTGTGTCAAAAAATAGACAGCTTCAACTTCTTCATCAGTTGGTTGTAATGCTGCCTTGATCCTTGGTAAAGATGGACATTGTTTAGTTTCATGATCTTTATCATAGATGGTGCAGATTGGCTTTTTGTCCAATGGGCATTCCCTTCGTGGGTGCTTGTCTCTGCATTTAGAACAAAATATGGACAGGGTTGCTTCTACTTATTCTTGCTTCTTTTGAATATGCAGGGTGTCAATTTGTGAGGCAAAAGAGATTAACATTTCAGTTTTAAAACCTTCAAGTAAATTACCTATTTCGACTCTTGTTTCTCCCCTACTGGCTGATTTTTGGACTCTTGAAAATGTGGTGTCCCTGCTATTTGATCTATTTCTTGAAGCTCCTCTTGAACATCTTTTGCATAGGTTAACAATTTCATCGTATGATTCCTTAGATATGTCTCCTTTTCCAAGCATATTCATCATATCTAGACAGTCATCCCTTACTCCTTTTAATAATATAGTTTTAAGAATGTCTTTACCTACATTGGGGTGACTGGATCTTTGTAGATTATACTGTAGCCTTTCTACAAAGTCCTCCATATTTTCATCCTCTTTCTGCATCATCTTAAATAGTTCTTCCCTTTTTTCTCTTGTTCGACAATATATTTGGTATTTATTCAAGAATTTCTGTTTCATTTGGTCCCATGTTGTGATTACATGGACTCCAAGACTCATGAACCATCTTAGTGCATTTCCTTTCAATGTTCCTGGAAATAACTTTAATTTTTGAGCATTGGAAATGTAATCATAACTTCTGCATAATATATCAAACTCAAAAAGGAATTCATTGGGATATTCTAAAGAAAAACCATGAAAATTAGGAAGTGTTGAGAGTGGAATGTTTTTCATGGGGGCTACCCCTCTAGGAAGATCACCAATAGGAAATCGTAATGTGGAGAAAGAGTTTTCGTCGTTTACCTCTCCTTCAGGGCCTGCCTGTTCTTCATGATGCAATTCTTCATTGTACTCATCCATGTTTTCTTCTGTCTGCTCCCCTGCTGCGCTTGCTCTGTCCTCAATGTTTCCTACTAGTTTCTTGACCATCTCAGGACTCCAAACTTCTTTCCCCATCTCTAAGTTTTCTTGAAATGAAGGTTGGGATTTTGGTTTTTGAGTATTTGGTCGTTGAGCAGCAGATTCAGACTTTGATATAATCTCGTCAATATAAGTCTTTCTTGCTCCTCTTCCTCTGCCCCTGCCACCTGTAGGGTCAGTGTCTTTGGGGTCTCCGTGTCCTCTCATGCAATCTTTGTATCTGAAAAATCATAAGTGCTTTTGAAATCTATAATTACCTTCCCTGGCAACGACGCCAAAATGTTGGTCACTATAATTGCTTATTTGACTAAACAATCAAGTGCTACATAAATTCTCAACCCAGGGAAGTCTTTTTATTTCAAAGGTTACCACGCACTATATATGCTCAATCTCAAAAGCAACCTTGAGTTGTAGTAAAAACATATTAATCACACTTTGCCTTGAACAAACTGAATTTCTAACTTGATTTACAGGAAAGGAATCGACCTATTGTAGAATTCAATGTTTAAAGAAATAATTGTCCAAAGAATCCTAGATTACATTAAAGGAATCACAGACTGGAAAATAAATCCTTCAATATACTGCAAAAGGAAAGACCAACTATTCTATAACCAGAGAACAAGACCCTATTCCCAAAGTAGGAATATTCAGAACCTGTTTTCGATCACTACACTTTTATGAACTCATTGTTGATTGAAATGATTGACACGCACTGAATACTAACTATCTCTAACAGAGAACAAGACCCTATTTCCTAAGCAGGAAACTTCAACACCTGTTTTTGATTAGCACACTTTCATGAACTCATTGAAATAATTGACATGCACTGAAGGCTAACTATCTCTAACAGAGAACATGACCCTAATTTCCAAGAAGGAATCTTCAACACCTGTTCCTGATTACCAAGATTTCATAAATTCACCAAACAGGATTGCTAACTAAAATGATTAACAATTACCCAAGCATGAATCACATGAAAACAATGTAACATTCAGAGTTTCAGCAAGACAGAGTTCAGCAAAGTAATGTTTCAGCAAAACGGAGTTCAATAAAGTAGTGTTTCAGCAAAACCGAATTTAATCAAGGCATGAACAGAAATAATACTAACACACTATAAAGCTAATGGGTGAATCTTGTGAAGAAGGTGGGCCCTCTCTTCTCACAAGATTCCCCTGAAACGAAAGGAACTAGAGAGAAATGCTCAAAATAATCTTTTATTCATCTGTCAACTGTGTTACATTACAATCTGAAGTAAAACAGAAGAAGGTCCTCTCTAATGGTGATTTCCTCTTATTTAAAGAGGAGAATCCCTTTGATACAATTTGATTAACAATTTACAGGTGCACATCAGAGTCCTATTCTTAGTCAGATCGACTTTCTAAACTGGAATAGGATATCCTAGTCTCCCGCAACAGAATGCTATTACAAATGCTGAGTGAGGTGTTTGTTGTTGCGGATGGAGTAATAGCTTCTTTATTTGTCTTCTTGTTAATGCTACTGTATGTTGTTTCAGCATTGCAAATCACGGGCTGTTTCATCCACGGGATTTGCGTTGATTGTTTCAGCAACTTGGCCTCAGGCAATAGCGATGGTTAATGCTTAGCTCAAGGTGCGGCTGTCGTGGTCAATGTAACATTTTTTTGTTGTTGTTTCAGCATCATAGACCGCGGGCTATGTAACAGCTTCTTCTGTGTGAGTTACTATTTCAACATCATTGACCATGGACTGTGTAACAACTTCTTCTATGTGAGTTGTTGTTTCAACATCATTGACCACGGAGAGTGTATCAGTTGCTGTTTCAGCATCATAGACCATGGAGAGTGTAACAGCTTCTTCTGTGTGAGTTGTTGTTGCAACATCGTGGTCCACAGACTGTTTCAGCAACAGGCCTCAATGCTAATCTGCAGTTTGAACTGTTTCAGCACTTATACATTTTTTATCAATGGTTAAGTACGAGAGTAATGTAAAATTATATTGAAAATAGATTAAACATATAGTAAAGAGAAGAGACATTGTATACCTTTGGAAAGATAGGGTAAAGTGATAATGTGAGTGAAACAAGGGTGTAATGGTGGAAAAAAAGTGTGAGCAAAAAGGTACATTGTGTGGTCCTAACACCGCCCAATAAGCAACACAATCACCTACAGTGATAAATCGATGATCTTGCTTATTGGCACTTGAGAGATTGATTGGTTCGTACCAGCCTCACAATAAAGTCCTATCAATTCTAATATGTTATGAGGCCCCAAAGGAAATGTATGGAAATTCACTGGTTCCCCTCTCCTGGAGAGGCCAGTCAAAAAATATATGTCCTCTGTAGTAGGCACCAGTGACTGCCCCTCTAACATAAATGCCTCTGTGTTGGGATGCCAATAATCAACCAAGGCATTCAGTAGCCTAGGTTGTGCTCGCATAAAAGGACATAGGAAGAACTTGAGTAGCCCACATTGCATTAAGGCGGCAACAACATTGGGGTCTTCCCCGACCAACTCACTAATCTCCTCATTCTCTCTTTCCCTCCAGTGAACATACATCCTGCAAAAAACCAAGTTCAGGAGGGTTAACCCTTGCTTTTTAAAATTTTTTCCATTAAATAAAGGGTCCACGCGGGCTGTAATGATGACAGTTGCATGTAAACGCATGCAGGTTTTCATCTACCCAAATGTACATGCAGCCTGTCATAAGACAACCTGTGTGGACCTAGGGCTGACCTTTTGAAGGTCGACACCCCCCCAAAACTTGAAACTAAAAGCATAAATAAAGGTTTAAATTGCAAGACGAGAGAGTTTATACTTACTTGGTCCAAGAAGATGGTTGTTTCATCCACCGAAGTTCCCAGAATCAATTCTTTTCACAAAGGGGTAATTTTGGATTTTAGTCAATTTCTGAATTAACAATGGTGATAATGAGCTGTCAGGATCTATTTATAGAGGTTTTTGGCCCTTTTTTTTGTCAATTTTCGGACCCTTTTGTCATTTTTTTTAAACTAAAAATCATTTAAGATGGTTCGGGAGTTTTCTTTGGATGATCAAGGGAGGTATTCCTTTGGGTATTTGGATTTTTTTTTGAGATTTGGGCATTTGGATGGTCTTTTGGTAAAAATTCATTTTTTCCATCTCGTTGCATTTAAGTCAGGATTCCACCCCCACTTTCTGCATCTTGTTGTCTTTTCTGCTTTGCCATAGGATCGATCCCACTAATTTGTGACACAGAACCCTCATTACTATTTTAGAAGTGTCATAATTTGGTGGTAGAGCCTACCATAACATGGATGCCCTAGGTAGATCCTGGTTGCATGACGATGTCCATGCTGTCACTAATGACTATAGGCTCGGGAGTCCTCCATAGTTTTTTCCTGATTACAAGTTTGAGCCTCATTTGCATGATTCCTTTTCACTCTTGACCTCACCCTCGATACTCCCAAAAAACATAACAGGTCTTCTTTTAAGACCTTTTCAGACCCTCTAAACATGAAAAGATTGCCAAGCGATCTTGTGGCCTTTCACGCTCGTTAAAATGAAATTTGAAGTCTTGTCTATCCGATGGTAGTTTACCCCTTTTTCAGTCCAGACGGTCAACTATATTAAAAAGGAACCCCCACGGAGTCCATAGTTAATCTCTTTTCAGACTCCCTAAAATTGAAAAGATCGTCGAGTGACGTTATTCTTTCACACTCGTTAAAATGGTCCATGTTATCACTCCAAGAAACTCTTTGGGGTTGTAGGCCAAAGATGCTTGGTAACTTAAGAATTTAATAATTAGATATACTTGGATCAATGGAATAACTCAATGGCTAATGAGAAGACAACTTATCATGCATTCGAATAAGACAGTGCTTTTAGAAATCAATGATTAGACAAAGTAACTGAAATAGGGTATGAAGAACACTAGTCTAGATAACCAAGTACAACAATGTGTAGGGTCATACAAGATAGTAACAATTCCTTTTATTCAAGTTCATGAGCTTAATAAGAAGATAACAGTTCTTAGAAGCTGAGCTAAACTAAAATAAAGTACAGAATAATGAAGTACATGAATAAATCTGACATTGATAGCAAAAGAAGACTGTGATTCTATTATCAAGATAAGAGTCTTAGTATAAGAGAAAAATGTATATAGGATTGAACCCTTTGTTCATCTATTGTCTTTAGCTTTATAGCTTTACAATGTACAGATCAGATCCTATGAAAAGGGATCTAGGATACCAAAAATAGCATAACATAAAACTAATTGTAATCTCTAAAGGAACAGATCCTTTATTAAAGGAAATCAAACCAAATCTAAACTGAAGTCTTCGAGAGCTGCAAAAGTATTCAACATCCTTCAATGTGATGACAAGGCAAAAAATATGCAAAGGCTGAAAGATAAGGTCAAAAAATGCCACTTGGAAAGACAGGTCATTCTTGCCATAAATAGGTAACAAAATTTATCTCTTTCATCTTCCTGGCACCTCAAAAACTGGAACAACACTTTGAAGCAAATCCTCTTAATTATAACTTTGACTTATAAGTCATCTTTGTGCTCTGTAGGATAATAAAATTTCGATCTGGGCAAAATTTGTTGATTAAGGTTGGTTGTCATTGATGTCAACCCTTGAAGAAAGCCTCGTAGCACAAAGGTTTGGGTAATGGACCTAATATTGTTTGATGTAAATATGACTCATTATTTTTTTGTCATGGTTGATAAGAAGTAAATATGGATGAACTCCAAAGTGGTCCCCTTATGGTGAAATCCCTCACGAGAAGACGCTTTATGGAGTAAGAGAACCCATGATTAATTATGGAATAATGAGATGAAGGATAGTGAATTTGTCAGGAAAATATTCTAGATGGATAGTTCTTGTCATTTCATTTCCGGTGGTATGTGGAACGTCACATAATTCGTCACGGTTAGAGAGTTATGGCCATGAGAAGTTGGAGACCCCAGGTTTGGGTAATGGACCCAAGTTTGTTTGATGGGTAACGGTATGAGTTATGATATATTTTCAGATAATACTATTGTATATGGATATTAAATGTTATGCCATTTCTGGTGGTATGTAGAACGTCACATAACTCCTCACGGTTTGAGAGTCATGGCCTTACGAAGTTGGAGGACCCTCACATGTCATCTAGAAGCCCCAAAAGGTCAAAGTAATCAAAGTGGTTTAAGAGATTTTAAAAGGAAAATAATAAAGTGAAGTGATAAGTGTATTGTCATTCAAAGTGAATATAAAATAAATAATTTCAATAATAAATTTAATGGAGAAATTAGAAGTGGACCCAACCCTAAAATAAGGAAAGTGGGCCAAGTGACCTAGAAGATGTTTTCAAGGAAGTTACTTGGAGAGTATAAATAAGAGTCAAGGCTCTCTAATTTGAATCACACTTGATAATATTGAATATTTATATGTGTCTGAGGTAAAAAAGGATATCTAAGCTGAAATTCTGAGGAAAGTGAAGAAAAGAAGGCCGAAATGCAAGGAATGATAAATTCTTTTGATGGTGCTTTCTAAGGTATGTTATTTACAAGTCATCTCACCATTTTCTCTATAACTTTTTTTATATAATGATTCCGATCCTGAAATTGCTATGAAAATGCGAAAACATATCCAAGTATTTGTGGTTAAAAATTCATCTTGTGGTTCATTGTATTTTGGGAGTTACACACCGTGGAAAATAGGGTTTGTGGCCAGTCCTGAAACTAGTCAAAATCAGGTGTTTCAGGTAAAAACGTCATAACTTCTTCATAACATATTCAAATTCCATGAGACAAAATGTGTTGGTTAGGGTATAGTCTATAGTATGATTTGTAATAGTTTCATGTGAATTCATCAAATATTTTGTGCGGGGCACACTCTACAAGGTCGCTCTCTAGAATAAGCCAGAATTTAAAAAGGTATGCCATTTTTGCTATATATCCTTTTCTAAGAGGTTCCAAGTAGTGACACTTAGAGGAATTGCATAAAACACAATGAAGAACATTGTGTATCAGTTTCAGATCTTTATACATTATAGGTTCAAAGTTATGATTACTTCAAGTTAGGGTTGTTGACTAATCCAAAACTAGGCATGTGAGACTAAAGAAAAGTTTGATGAAAATGCTAGTCTCTTCTTTTTAAAGTTAAGGAAGTTTTGTAGGAATATGATCATATACATCAGGTCTATTATAGATCTACAAATCATATTTGGATGATGAAATTGATGAGGGATTTTGGTTGTGGTACAAGTTGAGTACATGGTTGAGACAAGTAGTTGATGCGTTGGCGCACATACATGAGGTGTATAGTTGATGATGTTGGTACATATCGATGAGTCATAGTTGATGAGTAGTTGAAACATGATTGGTACTTTCTTGGTACATGGTTGAATTCCCTTGTTTATGGTACAGGTTGATTACAGGTTGGTGCATGGTTGATGCACTTGTTTATGGTACAGGTTGATTACAGGTTGAGGTACAGGTTGGTGCATGGTTGATGCACTTGTTTATGGTACAGGTTGATTACAGGTTGATGCATGGTTCAGATTTATTGGTACAGGTTTAAAACGGTATATCTCACAGTGATAGTGTGACAGTGGTTCCATCATTCTACTTCTACTTCAGGGTGGCAGGACGGGGCAAGGACAGGTGGTTGTAGCCACCTTCCAGTTATAGCCAGAGAACATAGGGTGTTGTAGCCTCCTTTTAGTTGTAGCCAAAGAATTAGGGAGTTGGATCTTCCCTCAGGTTGTAGCATGAGAAACTAGGGGATTGGAACCTCCTTCCAGTTGCAGCTGGAAAACAAAGGAAGTTGGTGCTTCCAATGAATGTAATTCTTCAAGACATATAAGAAAAATCATTTCGTGGTTTTCTCCCAATTTGGGTTTCCACGTAAAACACTGGTGTACTATGTATGTGTATGATTGTTCATTTGTTCATTGCTTATTTACTCTGCAGTTATTGGATAATAATGCTTCATTGATATAACACTTGGATTATA
>ML803904.1:14174-46116 GCA_009831015.1 Picea engelmannii
CATCATATACATCATCATCAATAACATTTAAACATTCATAAAAGTTCATAAATTTTAAAGTTTAAGTAGATCACTTAAGTAAGCGATTAAATATTCAATTAATTAAAGTGATCGATTAAAGTAAAAATTAAGTAAGCGATTAAATATTCAATTAATTGAATTAAATGACACCAACTATGGATTATCCGGCAAACAACTTTGTAAATACAATATTTTTTATTCAATTTTTTTATGAAAATTAGTTAAGCTTTGGCTGATTTTAAGGTGATGATTAGAAATCTAAAATATAAGTATAAATTGCTAAGTTGAGCAAAGATATACTCTCTGTTATTATTTCTAGGATGGTGGCCACCACAAGCTCAAAAGTGGGTGGGCTAGAGACTTTGAGGCATGGAGTCTCCACTCAATGAACCTATGACATAACACATAACACGTGCGTTTGTGGGATATTAAAAAATACCTCAAATTTCACTAGATATTGATAAATACCTCCAAAATTCTTTTGTTCAACCCCCCAATACATCTTTCCAATAAAAAAAACTTATAATTTTACTAGATATCCCCTATTTTTACCTGATACCCCTTTTTATACCCCCAATACCTATAAAGCCCCTTGTACACATCCCCCACCAATACCTACAATATATTGACTCTATTTTTCACATTTAAATACCCCCCTTTATGAATGAACATGATAAGATATTGACCAACAAGGTGAAGCCTCTATGCTTTGAGGCTTCACTTAATTATTAAAACATAAGGGAAGATAATTAAATTAATAATATCGATCATATTAAACTTTATATGTCTATGAAGTTTAAAAATAAATTTACCTAGAATGACAATGATATCATTACCAAGAGGAAGTCGAAACACTATGGAGATCTTATCAATCCTAATTTGACTGATCAAAATTATTTTTCAAACATTATAAACTTAAACATCATACTAAATATTGTTAAAATCATGACCAATGCTCACAAACTCCATAGTGAAACTCATCATTGGACCAACTCAAGAAGAACTATCATAAATGAATTTATAAAATTTTGATGAACAACATTTCCTTTTAACTTATCAGACATTTCTTAATATTATAAGATACAACTTTGGGAGTGGGGGATGTTGTGTATGACCCCAAAGGAAACAACAAACTAGAATACACATAAGGCATAGGCACCACCACAAACAATGAAGCAAAGGCCCTAGCTATGTTCCAATGGCTTATCCATCCTAGCACATAAAGGAGTTCACAAAGTCCCATTTATCGATGAATCAATGTTCATAATAAGGGCACTTATCAAAAACTTCCCTCAAACTTGAAGGTTTCACGACAAGTTGTCCATGAGTGTGATGCAAGAGCATCGCCCACGTCAAGTGAGCCAGCGCGAAAGCAGAGGACAGTTGGACAAGCCAGCGAATTTCTTTTTGAATTTCACCTTGAGATTATTGCGCAAGTCTTTAATGAAGACATTTATGAAAACGCACTTGTATATTGTAAATGGACCTTGAGCGGATAGCTCACGTCCTTAGGTAGATGAGGCATTTAATAGATTTAATGTAAAGATAGGTAAGAATTTAATTTAGATTTGATAGCTTTGGAGCTCGAGAGAGAAACGGGATATAGACACCCTCCTTTGTACATTGTAACATTAGCTGATTATTATCAAGCTTTCAGGAGAGAAGAGCATGTAGAGAAGTGTATGAAGAACCTCCATGTACAGACATTGAATTAATAGGAAAAGCTTTGATTCAATTCCATGGTTGTGTTGCTCTCTGTGTATTGATGATATTATGCTCATGAGTGTTTGCTTCTCGTCATACATTTGCTTTTATATGCTGTGTATGTGATTTCATGGTTGAATTGAAGTCTGTGAGAACAAGGAGTTAGTTTCAATTGTTTCTCTATCTTGAACCAGAGGATTCCTGCAGGGAGTGCAGTCGAATCGTCCGCAAGGAGTGCGTTGACAGAAGGGTTCAAGTAGAGGTAACTCTTGTTCTAAGTTCTCAAAAGTGTAGACTGGGCACCAGAGCCGTGCAAGTCGTGCGCAGGCTAGAAGAAGTCTCAGAGTTGCGATTCTGAGCAAAGGAAGTGAAAGACTGCTGCTGCAGGTGTGCCCAGAGTCGAGAAGACTTCAACACTTAGTCGTTGTTGAAGATTTGCCGCAGGGAGTGCACACGAGAGTTCTTCCTGAAAGGTTTGGGGTCGTGAAAGCTTAGGAAGGATAGACCTTCGAGTTCGTCGAAGGACGAAGTGAGAAAGTTGTGCCCTTAAGGTTGCAAGGAACGCCGCAGGGTTGTGTGCAGGTTGACGAGTTCTGTGGCAGAACATCTCATCATTTAGGAGATTTGAACGGGAAGGAAACGGATGGACGAATTCCTCCCAAGAGAATTCGCGAAGCTCTGAGGGCCATCGGATCTTGCAGAGGTGTCAAGAAGGCTACGGTGCAAGCGCGGAGGAAAGTTCGAAGTCCAAGAGGCAGGAGCATTGATTGAGATCACAAGGAGCATGGATCCATCGCAAGATTGGCTATCGGGCCATCGCGGGAAAGTTGCAGAAGATTTGGTCACAGAAGTCGCGAGAGTGCGAAGTGTGACATTCCGACGGCCACGTAAGCAGTGTGGGCCACAGGTGATAGCAGAAGATAGGTGGCGTAATCTATCGGAAGTTCAACGTCTCAGGTATCGAGAAGTCGAGGAAGGAGTTGGTCGAGCTCGCGAGTGGCGAAGACGCGAGGGAGCGAGACCGCAAGATCGGCATTTCAGCGCGTCGCGTATCGGCCGTTGGAACCTTAAGTGTTGGCCGTCGCGAATCGCGAAGAAGCGATAGAGCGAAGTCCCGACAGCAGAGGAAGAAGGTCAGCGCTGACTGACACATCGGGTCTCGAAGATTCGAGAGCCCGGGTGATAAATAGAGAACTCGCGAAGCGCAAAGTTCCGATCCTCCGATAAGTAAGTAAAGAGGATCGCAAGACGAGAACTGTGGGAGCAGATCTTCTGATAGGGAGATAGAAGAGTATTTACGCTCTTTGGGCCGAGAAGAAAGAAGGTCCTGGAGGAGGCGATCAAGCTCCGAGGAGCGAGATCGACATCAGAGTGCTAGCAATTGGAGAAGACTATGTCTCCATATTATTAATCCATATCCTTTGCAATCTAAACATGGAGGCAGAACTACAAGTGAATATAGGAGTGGAATTAGGTGCTATTTTGGTGTGCAAAGTGGAGGGAGGAGAAAATCAAACCTCCATGTGCCCTGTTTCCCCGTTCCCCCACCCCCCCATAATGGCATTAAACAACAAAGGAACAACAACCGCCACATGCCATATCATGTGCATTCAAGATCAAAGGATATGACCTTGCCACTGCCCTACCTCATTCATTCTTTAGTACACATCTGGTATAATGAACAATATGATGTTTAGTGAAGCTCCTACATGTGGTAAAAATTGGAGTTTTAGGGGATTAACAGTGGAATGGAAGGCTCGAGTCTATAGTAATGCTCTTTCAAAAGAGAACAAGTTCCCTTTATAGCCTACTACGTGCATCGTTTTTTTGAGAATACCTCAACTCTATGTGAACATTCCCATAGTGCACTACTATATAAGAATAGATAAATTGTTTCCTTTGTGACTTAAAGGACCTAGGCAAGGGGTTTAAAAAATGTGAAAAGAATATTGTAGACACTTGTGGGAATGTGACCTATTTCAATTTCCACTAGAATCATTAAAAGGAGGGATTTAGGAAGCAATTAAAGTAACATAACAAAATGAAGGACCAATAAACCATTGATACAAGAGTGCACATACTCAACCTTTGTAAATAGGAAAAAGAGTCTAGGGCAATGCTAGTAGTATTGCATAATGTTGCGAGATAAACAGACTCAAATGGCCTCTAGTATTGCACCCATATAATCTTAATTAGCATACATTATGACATTTCTCAATCTCCCCCCTCACTTTGTTGCTCCTCCTCAACCAAACTACATGGACTCATGTTATTGTTTGAATCCCCTCCTCTTGTGACTCATGTTAGTGGATACCTATTATAAGTATAATTAATATTTCTTTGTTTTATGTAAATACATTATTATTTTGTGTTTTTATTAAACTTACTTTTTTCAACAATGATCTTGTGGCTTCTTACATAAATGTTTTTTTTTTAATAATTATGAAGTTTTTAAATTTTATAAACTATTAATATTGAAAGAACAAAAGGTATGACCTACTGATCTACCCCTAGTATAATTTTATTATATTATATTTTAAAATCAACCCTTATATATTACTTTAATAAATATATATCTATATAACTTGACTACTTTTCACCACAGCGTAATTTACAAAAAATCATAATACGTTTTTCCATACACAAAAATTACAAATTAAAAATATTTAATATTAACGCCTTTCTTATCACTGATCATAAAAATTATTGTTTTTAGAGAAGGATAATGATGATCTTTTTAAAATTATTTTTAATACTTTTAAATATTATTTTCAAGCCACGTGTCCCTAAAAATTTAGGAAGCTTCCAATGGAAACCCACCCCTCGTGCCGTCGTCTTGAAGCAACATAGTTCGCGCGTCGCGATATACTATATTGACAAAAGCGTATTTTGGCATAATTCGCACACCAAAAAATTAAAAACCTGGGAAAACGACTATTGTTAAACTTCACTAATATTATGACACGCGTTGGCAAAATATCAATATCATACTCCATGATCACCGAGTCACACAACGTGCCAAACAAAAGAAGCTTCCTCCCAAACAGATAAACTCTACACGTATACTATAAGGGAGTTTAGGTAGTTAAATCCATCCCACTCGCATTACAATTTTAGAATTTAAACGGTCCCTCTAACAGTTTAAATGTGGATTTTGCTTTTGGTTTTATGGTTCTGTTTCTGACTTTAAATTGCAGTTAATGCCATTTCTGTTGGTAGGTTTTAATATTGAGTATGCCATTATAAACATCTTGAGTTAAGGCTTTGAGTTTTCTACTGAGAAAGTCTTATAAACATCTTGGTTCATCCATTCTTCAGTGTTTTGATTTGTCARTCTTTCTCTGYATCACAGCATATTTTCGGRATCTMTATTCCTTCATRTAGGGTTTAGGGTTGTTTTGATTCTSTAATCCGTTYGATATCTTTCAGCAGCAAGCAACATTTACCACAGTTTGGCTTTGTGTAAGCATCTGGGTATTTTGTGAATTGCAGTCTTTTGCTCTTTGCAACTTCTACATATCTGAAATATTGCAATAGTTGGAGGTCTTGTAATTCAGTGATGCTCTGCAGAAGAATTTTGATAGTCATTTAGGCTGTTGSATAKAAGTTGTACTTGACCTGGTAGAAGAGAGCAGAATTAAGGGTTTGATAYTGCCTTATATTTATATWTCATAACGTGCTCTGATTGACAATATGAGGACAAGTTTTATTAGAAGGCAAATATTTTTCATTTTCTTGTGCTGTAATGTTTATGCAAAMAGCAGTGTTGTYCCGGGTGTATTTGGYGACCCACACTTTACAGGCTGGGATGGAGTACATTTTGATTTCAGTGGAAAACCTGAGTCCATCTACTGTCTAATCTCAGACCCAACTTTTCACATGAACATGAAGTTAGCAGGGACTATGGAATCCACAGTCCCACAGAGAACATGGATAAAATCTCTTGGAGTTCTCTTCTGGACTCATAGACTCATATTGCGTGCAGCAGAAGGATCAGACTTGAGCCATAATGGGTCTGGTTTCTTACAAAAAATTGAAATAGATGGTGCAGTTATTCATCTTAAACAGGGAGAGAATTACAGGTCCTTAGATGGTCAAATTGTTATATCCTATGATAACTATCAATCCCACAAGCTCTTGCCATCTGATCACTACAGGGTTTTTCTGAAGGACGTAGCAGAGATTCATGTTATTGCAGGTCCTGAGATTCCTGACCTGAGGTCTGACGATGATGCTTTTATTCATTTGTCTGTGGAGATGGAGAAAGCCGTCCTTTCATCACAAGTTCATGGAGTGCTGGGACAGACTTATTTGAATGCAAAGGGTCGTCTGCATGGGAATTCCTACAGAACAAAATGGAATGATCTCTTCGTAGCTCAACAGGTTGATGGGGCGAATGGAGATGGGTATTTGGATGGAGAAGTTGCTGATTATATTTCATCTGGGATTTTGTTTTCAAACTGCCGTTTCTCAAGGTTTGATGCGAACTTTGATCCTTCCAACAAGGTTTTGGCGAAGGTTTCATCTGGCTATTCTCGTAAACATTTGCCTGACTGGGATATATTGGCGGAAAGAGCTTAAGCTGTGGGCACTTCAGATGTACAAAACATTTCTCTTGGTGTTCACAGATTTGTAATTGTACTTGAGGCTGAGGCCGATAAGTRATTAGGCTAAATAGATGAATTTCTCTGAATGTCCACAGATTTGTAATTGTACTTGAGGCTSATAAGTAATTAGGGTAAATGGATGAATTTAAAGAAAATAGCCTCCGACTTTATATTTCACATTTCCTTTGTAATATTTGGACAGTGACTGTACAGAGCTTTTTGATGGTTGTATTTGAAATAAGATGTATTTGTTAAGCTTTCCGGGGATAAGGTTAATTTAAAATTGCAGTATTTGTTATTTAATGATGAGGGGATAGGTTAATTAGTTGAGTTTTTATTCAAAATATTTTAAAATGCAATTCCAAAATATGGTATCGAACCATGAACGCATTTTCGCCCGGGGTATGATAACAGACTTCTCACTCTTTATTTTGTTTTGCTATAAGAACGAAAGCTGTATCAAAAGTTTCGGGCCTTTGAAAGACAAGGTTTCCATTTCTGCGATTTTTCTAAGTTTTAACTAGTTATTGCCTGAGCAGTCGGCTAGGAGCCTATTCGACATTCTTTCACTCCGGTGCGAAGAACTAGAATTAAACGCTAATAGTTTAAACCTTCATCATGGATACATCTGTTTCTTTTCGTACAAATTTGAATGCTGAATATCTTAGTGCTTCAACTTCTGAAACTCAAAACCGTCTCATGATCCACTAAATGCCTACCATAGAGACATTAGATTCAAGGCTTCAAGACATTTACAAAGGAATGAGACCTCCAGGAACGCCTAGATATGGTCTAGGGTATATAGAATAATGTGATCAGGTCATACCTCACTGTAGATTCAACAATCCCTTACCTACATTCATGCAAAGACCATCTATTGATGAAATACACAAATTTCATTCAATCATGACTGGATGTCCAAAAAACACTATTGAGGAAGCATGGATTAAGAAAATGCTAAATTGGGATTTGTTTGCCCATCCTGAAACATCTGAATTCAATCTTTCTACTTCAGATGCTAAATTGGGATTTGTTTGCCCATCTTGAAACATCTGAATTCAATCTTTCTACTTCAGATGAAGATAAGGCTAGTCTGTCTCAAGAATGGCAGACATATATTTCTGAAAATGAACTATGGATTTCTTTTTATGAATGGAAAAGAAAATCTCAAAACCCAACAGTTCAGATGATGGAAGGAGGCAAAGAAATATCTGCTCGACATGAATGGAAAAGTTTGGAGGGAAAAATTGTAGAATCTACATCAACTTTTCCACCTTTTAAGGGTATCATTCTGGAAGACAATAGCAGACAAGTTAAAGCTATCCCTCTAATGTTAGCAGATGAAGCTACCCAACTGTCAAGTATAGAAAAAAGAGTCCAGTCTGTAACAGAACAAGTAAATTGGACAAACACTCCTCTTAGAGGAATGGCAACACATACCTTTGTCACAAATGACTATGCCAGAAAAGAGCATATTAGAGACTTACAAGTCTCTACAAATACAATAATTCAATCTGTAAATCAAATTAATGACAGAGTCACAGACATCCACAGTCAAGTAGCAAAAACCCAAAATGTGATAATGCTAAAGTCTAGTGATTCTGCAAGAAATCATGAGGAACTAATGGAAGGATTGGGAGAAGCTTTCTCTACTCTAGGAAAGACTTTGCTAGAAATAAAGACAAAAGACAAAATTCCTGATAAACCAATTCCCAAATCCTTTATCCTTCCCCATTCTCCAATCTCTATCATATCTCCTATATATAATCCCAAAGAAACAACTATGGAGAAAAAATTCCCTATTCATTTTCCAAAGGAAGAACCCTCTTCTTCCTCCTCTCAAGACAATAACATGTCTTTAGTCTCTATCCAAAGACCCTCATATGAGAATATTCCTCATCATATGAATAGACCTTCTGCACTTGACCTATTAGGAAAGGGAAAAATGCCAGAGACTCAGACCTTTTCAGAAGATTGGTTCCCCGAATGGAATATAGATGGACTATCTATTGGGAAAATTCGACAAATGATAGATAGAATGTATGTCTCCTACAAAGTCATGTGCATGAAAGGAAAAAGTCAGACAGAAGCATGAAAATCTATAATCCAGTGCTTCACAGGGACACTCAGCAAATGGTGGGAAGTTATTTCTTCACCCATCATGATAACAAAAATGGAAACAGAAGTTCTGAGAGATGAACAAGGGGATATTGTCTACCATCTAAACGGAACTCCTCGGAACAACATGATAGGAGCCCTGACCACCCTAATCCTAGAACATTGGTGTGGTACTGAAGAAGAGTTGGCTGAAAAGCATGAAATAATTTTGATGAATGTCAAATGTAGGAAGATGTCAGAATATGAAGAATTTCATAAAGAATGGACACAAAGGATATTTGAGGTGAAAGATAGCCAAAATCTTTTATGGAAACAAGTCTATCTTGCAGCCATTCCAAGTAAATTTGTAGAATACCTCAAAATGCAGAAAGTCTTCAAACTACCTTATGAGATGTACACTTGGGGAGAAATCTATTCTCTCATTACTAAAGCTCTCATTGGACTATGTATCAACATGAAAGTCCACAAGTCTATCAGCAAATTATCTCATCTTCCTGACAGTAAATCAATCTACGAAAAATATGGGTTATAATTCTCTCATTACTAAAGCTCTCATTGGACTATGTATCAACATGAAAGTCCACAAGTCTATCAGCAAATTATCTCATCTTCCTGACAGTAAATCAATCTACGAAAAATATGGGTTATATCTCACAGATCCAGCCAAAAGAAGAAGAAATAAAATTAGAACATTTAAAGAAAAGAAAAAAGGAAGATATAAACAAAAGACCCATTACTATGAGCCTGAAGATATCAAGCTCAAGACACATTCTAGCCAAGCAAGGCAACAAGTGCAATGCTGGCTTTGTGGTAAAAATGGACATATAGCAAGTTCTTGTCCAGAAGGAAAGAACTCAAGAATGTCTAAAGGAAAGATTTCAGAACAAAAGGCTAAAGAAGCCTATCAAAAAGCCAGTTCTGAAACAACACAACAATTAGCACAAAGGATGCATTGCAATAGATGTGGAGCAAATGACCATCAAACAAACTAGTGCCCACATCATCCCTTTGTTAAAAGAGAAGAAGTCCACCTATTACAGGAAGACTGTTGTTATGAATCAACTGAAACATTTGAATTCGAATTCACTTCAGATGATGAAAATATTCTTCTCAATCACCAATGCAAGTGTGATAACCCTAAGTTTTGTTCTTGTGAAGAAAGCTCTAGTTCTGACTCCATGTCTAGCCCCAGACAACACAAAAGAAAATTGAAAGTATGCATGTACCATAGTATAGGAGATCAAGAAGCTTAGATGCTTGCCCAAATAAAATCTCTACTAGAAGGAAATATAAAAAATTCTTTACTCAAGTCCTTCTTAGAGTCTATAACACCAAGAGAAAAGCAAAACACTTCTGAACCTTCTTGTAAAGAAGGACTTAAGCCTTTGTTTCTTGAGGCTTCATTTGAGAAAAATACAAAATCTTTTATCAAGCACAATAAAGAAACCAAGTTGCAGCATCCCTCACTCATTGATTTAGCAAAAGAAGTCTTTTCTCTCAAAAAAGAGGTTGTTGAACTAAAAGAAAAATTGAACAAGTATGGAAAGGATTCTGAAAGTCCATATCACATCGATGTTTGGGCTCGACAAGATATAAAAACTCTAAAAGAGCAGGTAGAATGTTTTCCTCCTCCTTTATAAGATATTCTAACTGAACATGGGCAAAGCTCAAGACAGTTGCAAGGATTAAGTGCTATGAAGATTTTGCCTATCAAATTCAGAAATTAAGAGCAAAATTGTTTATATATTTCTCTTACATAAATAATTTTAAATATAAAATAAAAAAATTATAATTGCACTATTTGTTATTTAATGATAGGTTAATTAGTTGAATTTTTATTCAAAATATTTTAAAATGCAATTCAAAAAATTAACAACAAAATTGTTTATATATGTATCTTACAAAATAATTGTTTATAATTCAAAATATAAAGTAAAAATAACTATGAAAAACATGAAACTTATATGTATTATTTATCAACTTAATTAAAATAATAAAAATAAATAAGTAAAATTATATATAAATACTAATTAAAATATATATTAAAAATATTGATGAAGTTGAAATGAAATTTCAATATTGTTAAAAGAGAATAAAGTTAAATGCAACTTGTTCTTAATACATACATAATTTTTTTTTTTAATGAATTAAAAAAAGTAAGATTAAAAGAAAATGGTTAAATTACTAAAAATAAAATAAAAATATTATGTGCAAGAGTTAAGATAAACATTAAAGAGTGAACATTAAAGTTCATTAGAATAATAGTCATTTGGGTTTAGTTTGTGTGATTCGGAGGATCCCCTAGTTTAATTCGGGCAAAGTGACATGTTGAAGTCATAATGAGTATATTGTTGTTGAAGTCATAATGAATATACCCCAAGTGACATGTTGAAGCCATAATGAGTATATTGTTGTTGAAGTCATAATGAGTATATTATTGTTTAAGTCATAATGAGTATATTATTGTAAAGTTGTGTTTCATTCAATTGAATAACAAGGAATTCCCTGTGGAAAAATGAGACCATGATCTAAACCTCTATAAGAGTCAAGACACATGAGATCGAAATCTATTTACCTTGTGGAAATCTCATAAGAGTCAAGACACATGAGATCAAAATCTATTTACCTCGTGGAAATCTTATATTAAATGACACACCATTTGTGGGTCAAAGTCTGTCATGTCTGTCATCAAGGAAGGTTTGTCTAGAGGGTGGCATTTTCAAAGGGAGTGTTCACTCAAATGCTTGCAGTTTCGTAGAATTTTTTCTCGCATATCACTTGAAACCATGTTTTTATTAGTCCTTGTCCTAGGCATAGACAGACTATAGTTTGTCCTTTGACTCGAAATATTTTCACAATACCTATTGTTGGAGCTATGGAATTAAAAGCATATATTTTTATATAATAAAAAGTAACATATATGTATTGATCTGATTGGATAAGAGATTGGAGGTCTTATTGCCGGCTTCACTATTCCCATTGTACTATATGGCAACATATCCAAACTTTTTCTCGAACACAGTATTTTTGAATCATATATTTTTCCTCTATATTGCTTGAAGGTCGATTAATGATAGCATTAGTTCAAATGTTTGTATTAGCATTTTCTGCTAGCCGAATATATCCGTAAGTTTTGATATGTACTAAGCATATTGAACTTTTTTGATATCCAAGCTTTGTAGTGATTGAGAATTCCAAAGTTTATAGCATCTTTGGAGGATGTATATTTGTTGAAATGTATTGACACTTATTCTGAGATGCCTTAATAGGCCTAACAACGTAAATGTTTACATGATGCAACGTCCAGCTCCTTAGATAGCCTGACAGTTTTAAATGTTTATGTAAATACGCTTCTCGGAGTACATTTTTCCTCGAAATTTTCTATACAGTTACAGTGAATTTACACAGTCTTGTTTGTCCACCGCCAGTTCAATATCCATTGTATGTTTCATCCTTGCTCTTCCATTGAAGCTACATACATTGTTTACTGGTTCGATGAGTGCTTCTTCTTCGTTGTTTTGTCGGTTGCTGTCATTGTATGTTTCATCCTCGTTATCGTTGAAGCTACATACATTGTTTACTGGTTCGGTGAGCGCTTCTTCTTCGTTGGTTTGTCAGTTGTTGCTTGTTGTTGTTCCGCTCGTGATTCAACCTGTGCTTCTACATTTCATTGTTTCAAAGTAAGTTTTGATGCCGTAGTTTCATTTTGTATTCCTTGTTTGTTGTTCAGTGTTTGCAGTTTGCAAGTAAGAATGTTTGCTTATTTGTAGTTGCATGTTCCTTGTATGTTTTCGGTTCCTTCTGTGCTTGGGATTCAGTTTTGTAATCGTTGGAGATACATATGTTGTTCACGGGCTCGGTGGTTCTTGTTGGTTCGTTGGTTCGTGGGTTGTTGGTTCTGTTTGTTTGGTTGGGGTTTGTGCTTTGGGGCCCTGGGGGTGCATTTTGGCCTATTCATGCTTTCTCGCTGGTTTGGTCCTTGTTGTTTTCTTTTGTTTGATTCATCCTTGCAGGGTTGGGGTGCAGCAGCGGTGGTTGAAGCTTTTATTTTTTCTTTTTTTTGGGGATTATTATTGTTTTTTGGGGGCGCTTTACGGTGTTCATCCCCTGCACCCACGAGTCGACATGAAGTTGTGTTATTTTCCATGTCTACTGAGGTCAATATCTGTTATTATGTGATATTTTGTTGGTGCTCCAGTCCTACCATGAAAGAAAATAGTTGCATGAAAAAGTGTTCGAGGATTACATGTGAAGTTACAATATCCGTTGTTTTTTTGTTGGAATAAATCATATGTATGCAGGCTACATTTATAAACCATGTATGGTTAGATGTGCGGATATGACATTACATGTTCTTTCTCCTCTACATAGACTGGTGTGTGCACGATACAATTTGTGTTGTGCTTGAGATATGATATGTGCAACAAAGATTCTGCAAGATTATGTTTTGATGTCTGGAAGCATGTCTGGGTAGTTTGCCACGAAAAACTATAAACTTGTATCGTGGGCACAACAGTCTGTGTAGAGGATAAAGAACATGGTTAAAGGGCATATCTGGATAAATTGTTAGGGAAAACTAGAAATCGTTTAGTTGTGGCCATGCAATTGCGTGATATTTTGTGCCTTGTAATATATTTTGGGCAGGGAAAACAAATCTACATGTTTACAACCATGGATAGAGAAGCGCAAAGGTTCATGTTTCTGCCTTTCTAGACTGTTCGTTGAGTTGGTTTTACTGTATGTACATATTTCTTGTTCTCCGGCGAATACCAGCTTCCATTGATGTTCATTGAATTTTGTGCATTCCCACATTCAAACAAACAGAGTAGCTGGAGAAAATGAGGGAGTCTTGACTGCATCGGCTGAAGAGGATATAGAAATGTGCATGCTTGTACTGTTGTTTCATATTGCGTTGTTTTGTATTTCATTTATGGTCTGTATATGTGTTAAACTAGTTGTGTGCCTTCCTACATGGTAAGTTATCTTGGTTACATGTGTTCCTTCTTGCATACTAAGCTATTTCATGTCCGTTGTGTTTGCACTACATTGTTGCATTTAAACAAACAGAATGGTTGGACAGGACGAAGGACTCTTTGGCGGGTAAATAGACCTGTTTCTCTTTCTTTTAGATGTCTGTCTTCATACTAACTTGCCTTCGTGTCCATTTCATCTTCGACGTTGTTGCCTTGGAAAAAACAGGTTGCTTGGACAGGGAGATGAATTGTTCTGTGCAACAACAGAGGGTTCTGTGGTACAATATTCTAAAAGGTACACCAAGTGTGTTGGTAAATTAACTATACAAACTGGGTGGGGGCATATAATATTAGACTTGAAAACAATGACTTCGCAGTAATGGGCCTTTCTGCGCTCCATATTTCTACTTTTTCCATTTTCTATTATCCCTTTTGTTTTGTAATTCATCTGCCTAGTGTGCTTTCCGAAAATTCCTTCATGCACTGGTTAGCGGACTAGCGGATTGACATATGTGGTATTTCTTCTACCTTATTCCATAGTTACCCACTTTCTCGATTGTGGGTGCCAGGCTGTCAGGTTGAATATTGCTCCCCTGGATTTCGGGGGTCCGTGATATACAGATTGGCCATGGTGCCCCGCACTCACGCCCTGTTTACTGTTAAACATTTCTGCAGTTAAAAAATTCAGATCCATACATTTTTACGATTATTTGGTCCTTCAAATGGACAATATACAATGCATATGCTTGTTTAGTCCTGATGTTCATCTGTGCATGCTTGCATCAGAAAAATTTGGACTAGTGACACGGGCATGAGTAGTCAGTCATCCCAGACATCGGCAAACCGACAAGGCCAAAGGTAAAGATGCATACGCTCTGCTCTTACTATGTTTACTAAAAAAAATTCCCGGGCTATATATTCATCTATGGTGTGGCGGATATGTTGATGTCATCTACAATACATGGTTTGTAGCTCGTAAGAAGTATCAACAAGTACGCGATATGTCGAACGTACTGCATGTTCTGCAGACTAAGAGGTGTGGTTGCGAAACTCTGGCTCCATAGTTCATCAAAACTATGCGTGTACTTGTAGCACACTACCATTCACTTTAGTTTTCCTGTTCAAAAAATTTCATCAGGTCTAGAGTTTTGACATCCAAAATACTGTCAATAGAGGGCTTGAACAACTGCCAAACTGGACAAGTGTTCATCGGGGACATAATGGTTGTCTATAGAACCTACTTGAACAAGGTAAACAAAAGTAGATCCATTATGTGTGCTGACATGACATACAAGGACGCCATGATGACAGTGACACTGACTGTTCCTCCACAACTTGTCCAGAAACATGCAGAAAAGATATTGCCACGTAATGGGATATCCATTACAAATTTTAATATATTGCCCAAAACAATATATGACCATGGTGATTGCAATCGAATTATTTCGCTCAAAGAAACAAGCATTGTGGAAAAAATTCCTGTTGTTTGTTTAGAATATCGTTTTGTCCCGGACTCGACTATCAACTAGCTTGCATAGAGCACTGATATTTACCCAATCAGAATGATTGGGGCTGTTGTCACACTGGCAAGAAAATTTGGCTCGCAACACATTCTCCATATAAAGGATGGAGAGTCGGACAACAACAAGGAAATGATACCTCTTTTCTTATTCAGTTTTGTCCTTTACTTTCACATTTGCATGTATGTCGGATAAGTTACACAAATATTGCACTATTCCATGTTGCAGCTACAATTGTTCGATATGTATTCAGATTTCTTTTTTTCAATGGAACAACAATTGCATAGAGGGAAGATTCCAACACCATGGATATGACTATATAACTGGTATGGATTGGTTGGACCAACACCATGCCATCGTAGATTGTCATAAAAATGAATTCACTTGCCTAGATGAGGAAGGAAACTCAAGAGCAATCCAAGGAATTCCTAGGGTGGTCATTGTCCGAGAAATATCAACAATGCAGCTGAAGAAGTGTTATAGGGTGCCATATCTAGAAGATCAAGCAGTCCTAAAATAGTTCGAGGATGTGTTTACCAATACTACCCCCAAAGAGATATATTGATTTCTTTATAAATTTGATGTCTAGAGCAGCTCCAATGTCAAAGGCTCCCTACAGAATGAGTACTCCAGAGTTGAAGGAGTTGCAAATGCAGCTTGAAGAGATATTGAAGAAGGGGTACATATGCCCAAGTGTGTCACCTTGGGGTGCCCTAGTGTTATTTGTGAAGAAGAAAGATGGGACCTTGAGATTGTGTATTGATTTCAAGTAGCTAAATAAATTAACTGTGAAGAACAAGTATCATTTTCCAAGGATTGATGATCTCTTCGATCAGTTGAAGGATGCAAGGATATTTTCAAAGAATTATCTCAGGTCAAGATACCATCAGGTAAGGATTAAAGATGAAGACATCAGCAAGACTTCCTTCAGAACAAGGTATGGCCACTATGATTTTACAGTGGTGCCATTTAGGTTATCAAATGCACCTGTTGTTTTCATGTGCTTGATGAATGGTGTTTTTCAAGAGTACTTAGACAAGTTTTTCATTGTATTTTTGAATGACATCCTTGTATATTCCAAAACAGAAGAAGAACATGAGCATCACTTGAGGATGGTTTTGCAAGTGTTAAGAGAACACCAGTTGTATGCCAAATTGAGAAAGTGTTCATTTTATCAGAACCAAATTCATTATTTGGGGCATATCATATMCAAAGAAGGGATAGCAGTGGATCCTGAAAATATTGAGGCCATTAGAGGATGGAAAACACCCAAGAATGTGACAGAAGTTAGACCCTTCATGGGTCTAGCTGGCTACTACAAAAGATTCATTGCAATGTTTTCAAGGATTGCTCACCTAATCACTTCCTTGCAAAGGAAAGGGGTGAAGTTTCAATGGACAGTGGAATGTGAAAAGAGATTCCAGCAATTGAAGCACTTATTAACCAGTGCTCTGATTCTGAGAATTACAGATCCTAATAAGGGCTTCATGGTTTTCACAAATGCATGCAAAGAGGGACTTGGTGGAGTCCTCAGACAGAATGGTTTGGTAGTATGTTTTGAATCTAGAAAGTTGAAAGAGCATGAAAGGCTCTATGTCACTCATGATTTGGAGTTGGCAGCCATAGTGCATGCTTTGAAGAAGTGGAGACACTACCTCATGGGAAAGAAATTTGAACTGAGGACAAACCATAATGGTCTGAGGTATTTGTTTGATTAGCCAACTTAAATGTCAGGCAAAGCAGATGGTTGGAATTCCTCTATGAGTATGACTTTGATATCAAGCATATCAAAGGAAGGGAGAACAAGGTCGTTGATGCACTCAATAGGAGAGTGCATGATTTACATGCTACAACCATTAGCATATACCAAACAGGTCTTAAAGGTAAAAAAATTTAAGCTGCAAAAGCAGATTTGCAGTACGTGGAGATGGTAACAAAATTGCAGCAAGGTAAAATGCAACAGATAGTCGAAGTTTATAAATTGGGAGATGATGGAATTATCTTGTACATGAACATAATTTTTATACCCAATTCTTGTGAATTGAGGAGTGCGATTTTAAAATAAATGCACAATGTACCTTATGCGGGACACCCAGGATATCAGGAAATAGTGGCAATAATCACGAGCGAATACTATTGGCCAGGTATGAAGAAATAAATTGTTGAGTACATTTCCAGATGTATGGAGTCTCAAAGGGTCAAGGCTGAGCATGGACACCCAGCTAGGTTGTTGCAACCATTACCCATTTCTGAGTGGAAGTGGGAAGTGGTGACAATGGATTTCATCACCAAATTGCCAAGGGAAAGCAAGCATCATGATTCTATCATGGTAGTGGTGGAAAAGCTTACCAAGGATACCCATTTTATTCCATTGAAGACTACTCACAAAGAAACCAATGTTGTTGATATCTATATGAGGGAAGTGGCTCGATTGCATGGTATTCCCAAGACAATTGTGTTTGATAGAGACCCAAAATTCACTTCAAAATTTTGGAAGGGATTATTCAAGAGGTTCAGAACCAATCTGAACTTCAATACATCCTATCATCCCGAGTCTAATGGGAAGATAGAGAGGGTAAACCAAGTACTAGAAGATATGTTAAGAATGCATGTGATGGACAAACCATAAAAGTGGGAAGACCATCTACACTTGGTAGAGTTTTCTTACAACAATGGGTACCAAGCATCTCTGAAGATGACCCCATTTGAAGCACTTTATAGAAAAACGTGCAATGCTCATGTAAGCTGGGACAATCCAGCTAATAGGGCCATGATTGGGCCAGAATTGCTCAGAGAAATGGAAGAGAAAATGTTGAGGATTAAATAGAATTTAAAGGCTACCCAAGATAGGCATAAAAGTTACACTGACAAGGGTAGAACTCACAGGGATTTTAAAGTGGGTGATCATGTATTCTTGAAGGTTAAGGCCAACAAAAGTTTATTGAAGTTGGGAAATTGCTCCAAGTTGGTAGCTAGATATTGTGGACCATTTGAAATCCTAGAGAGGATTGGTCCAGTAGCTTATATGATTGCATTTCCTGCATATATGTATGTTCATAATGTATTCCATGTATCATTGCTCAAGAAATATATACATGATTCTAATCATGTAATTGATTGGAATATGATTCAGGTGGATCAAGAAGGCGTTATCCAAGTACATCTGATACACATTTTGGGTTGGAAAATAAAACATCTCTGGAATCGGGCGATAAGGCTTGTAAAGGTCCAATGGATCTGGTACAATCCTGAGGATGCTACTTGGGAGCATGAGGATGCAATGCGTGCATGATACTTTCATCTTTTTGAAGATTTCGAAAATCTTGTTGGTATGGTGTAAAAGAATTGCACTAAGGACAGTGAAAAAATAAAGGGAGGGGATTGTAATACCCCAAGGCCGAGCCCCTAATTTTTAATTAGAAATTGTAAACATGTTTCATAGGTTGGTGAGCCAAGTAATGATAATCTAGGAGGCTTATGTGATAGTTGGGCCAGAGAACCTAGGATGCTAAGGCCAAGAGCTTGTTTTGTATATGTAAATATTCAAATCATTAATATAAAAGCATCACTATGTGTAGACCAACCACGATGAAAGAGTATGGGGGACTAGGTTCCACTAGGCTGGGTAAGGGAGGGGGCTGAGAGGTTGGAAAAAGGGGCTAAGATTAAGAGCTTAAATCCCAAAGAATAATATATATTATTATTCTAAATGTTGTGAGGAGGATATGAAATTATCCTAAGTTCCTTTGGGGAAGGGGAACGACTTCCAAATGGAGAGGAACGCGCTTCATGAGCACCACGTGTCATCTCATGCACATGCAAGTATATGTGGGTATTTTGACTATTTCAGGATCCTTTTTCCATTTCTTCCACCCACACACGCAGATAGCAGGAGGCAAGAAAACCATGAACGCCATTGTTGAACCCTCAACCATCCTGAACCTCTACAACAAGCCTGAAATGATATCTTGTTGAACCAGTACCCTGCGGGTTACTTGTGTTTCATCTGGCCATTGTCCCCACGAGTTCATCCTCAAGATTATTGTCATCCCTTATGCAGTTCACACACGCACTGAACAAGCATGCAACCAGAGCCATATCCGCCATTGTGAACCTCTACAATTTGTTGAGTCGTCCCCTTGCCTTACCCGATTTGTTGTTGTGGTTTGAAGAGGTGGGTTTTCAGGCCTGTGGTTAAAGAGGCGGGTTGTCAGGACTGTGGTTGAAGAAGCAGGTTGTCAGGCCTATGAGTAACTCTCTTCAGGTGAGAGAGTTGTTGGGGAAGTGAGTTCTCCCGAAGGGAGTCCAGTAGCAACTACAAAGCTCTGAGAATTCATGTCTGGCCTGTTCCCGAAGCCCTAGAAGGGAGGTGGAGCACCCGATGGACTGTGTGACAGTGAAGGTGTATACTCCTGGGGTGGGACATGCATGTGTGGAATGAGAGTCTATGAGCGATGGGCGTAAGTGGCTCCTTGGAGGAAATCCTTCATGTAGACTGGTGCAACTTCATGTTGTCCTTGCCTAGCCTAGGAATCCCTTACCTGATGGAGTCTAGTCCCAACTTGAGGGTGACCCACTGTTGAGAGTGATGAGAAGCGTGGTCTAAGGCTAGGAGGTTCGTGGAAGGTCTGCACACAGTCGATGCATGTAACACCCTGTTTCCCCCAGTTTGTAAAAATAATTGGACTGGCCAGAACTGTGGCAAATTCATAAATGTGAATATGTGATGTAAATGGACCTTGTGGAAAAGGTCAATAAATGTGAATGACATCATGAATTTATTACAGGACTGATGAGAGGGGATGTGCAGAAAAAGAGACCATGATGGCGGTGAAAGGCACCTGGAAAGGTGGCATTAACTTCCACTGAGAATTAATACCGTATTTGGACTCCACTAGCCCGGAGAACCAAAAGCGGCTCACTGGCCCCGAATTAAATGTCTCGGAGGCTGGTCGGTGGATGGCTTAATGAGGGATGGAAGGTGAATCGCCCATATGTAGAGTCGTTAGGCCTGACCAGCGCGAGGGTAATCGCGCCACATGCAACCTCGCAAGAGGATAAGGTGTATGGTAGAAGCGATTGGGGGCAGATGCGAGGGGAGAACTCTGGCAATATGCAGAGTGACTGATAGCAGAGAGGGAGGATTGCAACCTTCGCTCCTGGTCACTGGCAGACTGAGACACAGTCTCACAGCATCGTGGTCTCAGCTCGGGGGTGGCTAGTGGTAAATCCGCTGGGAATCGCTAAGACTACGGTTGGGTGGAAACGAGCACCCCTCTCAGCAGTTGCTTAACCCCTGGTGTTATTTTTGATAAGTGTTTTTCCTTTGGCATCTTGAATTATATGTATTCTGATAATTATGCTCATAGGCTATGAAACTGTGAGTGATTTCATTATAAGAATGTCTGTATGGTGTTTTGATCAGTACTAGTAGTTGTGTAATTGTATGGAAAGACTATATATGGTATATGTCCTCATGAATCGCTATTTATGTGCTTATTGACCTAATTTAGACTGTATGTCTGATCGTGGGAGAAAGGTACCCTTATATGCCTCAGTTAGCACCCTAGGTAGACCTCCCCATAGAGATACCCTCCTTGAAAAGCACAACAAGAACCAGGAGAGGGAACATGAAGGCGTAAGACCTTAGTAACCCTACACGAGGAGGAATGATCCTCTTGAAAACCCCGAGATGATAGCATAAGGGTGAGGTATCGAATCGACGGACGAGTTCCCATCGGGAGATCTGTTGTCACTCACGACCGTCAGACCGAAGGAAGAAGTTGGGAGGTTAAGTACCTTATCCCTGATAGGTGTTGATCGATGGATGAGATTCCATCGGGAAATCTGCAGTCACACCCAACCGTTAGATTGGTAGGAGAAAGTAGGGTGTTAAACACCCTACTACTTAGTTTCTCTGTGACTTCATGGATAGCGAAGAGATCGGGACCGTAGATCCCCAAGGTCCATGAGAATATCCGGACCATAGATCTCTCCACGTTTAGGAAGTCATGGGAGAACCTGCAAGTTAGGAAGCTGTCTGAGTCATCAGATCTCGGCTGAAAATCATGACAGCTGTTGGATCTGTCAAGAGATACCCGAGGGTTAAAAACCCCAGTGAATCAAGATTTTACATGGTGGAAACCCCGGAGTAGATCTGAGTCATCTGACTAACGGAGGCCACGTGTCAATAGATCACCCATTTCAGGAAATCGGGAATCACGGAATCGGAATTCCTATTGACCAGAGTTCGGGATTTTCCATGGTGGAAACCCTGGGATAGATCCAAGCCATCCGATTAACGGAGGCAACGTGTTAAGAGATCTTCCATATCGGGAAATCAGAAATCGCGAGATCGGGAATCCTGGTGACAAGGGATCGGGACTTTCCTGGGTGGTAATCCCGGGACAGATCTGGATCGTCTGATTTACGAGGGACACGTGTTGAGAGATTAACCGCATTAGGAAACCGTGGATTGAGAATTTGGGAGTCTCGTGATCGAGAGTTCAGACTCTCGTGATGGTAACTCCCGATGAAGGGACAAGATTCTTTCAGAGGATCTCAGGGTCTATCATGACCGTTGGATGAGAGGAAGATATGTCAACTTTAAGCTGGGGCACGAATGCACAATAGGGTAAGTAGCGAACAGATCTGGATGGCCAGAGTCCACCCGCCTAGATCTACGGCTGAGGATTCATTCCGGAGCCCCCTTGCCNTGATCAACGGCGCTCAGGTGGATTCCGAACCCCCCTTGTTATTCTGCCTTTAGTTGGGGGGGGGTCCAGAATAGTGTGGCGTGTGAAGTAGGGCCACCTCCTGTCCTGTCGACTATCATGTCACACTTCCCCCTTTGCCACCTATACTCCACATAACCATGAGACGGGGCCTGGTCTCATTGGTTGTTCTCTAGCCCTGTTGGGATTCGTCCCTATTGGTCAGTCGCTAGCCCTGTCGGGGTTCGACGGTTGCAAAGACGAACGGTTTGACATTACCGTAGTGCCGAGACGCGAAATTCAAAAGACACTGTGTTCATTTGAATTGTGATCGTGATCCGCGACCACATGGGAATGAAGAGAGAGAAAGAACGAGCTTGCGCTAGGCCTCCGTAGGTAATTCAAGGGCTTTGTATCAGCAGAAATTAACGAAAAATTTGATTGAGGTAGTGGGTATGTGACAAAGTGGTATCAGAGCATGGTTACAACACTCGGCCTGATTAGGCTCATGAACGAGTTGCGAATAAGCTCCGTTTGAATTCCTCCTATGAGGAGTAACCCCCTAACCTAACTCTCTTATCCAGGACCAAAAAAACAAAAAACTTGGGAACGAGAACCCGACTGTGTATGTATGTGAAAGAATTATAAATTTATGCACAGATTATAAAATGTATCGGGCTCTTGACTAATAACCAACGTTTGTCTTTTCACCTAAGCGGACGATCAGCCATGGGAATTTCCAGACGTAGAGTATGGTGACTCACCAAGAGATGGGAGAAGGCTCCCATAATAGAGACGAAGAGTCTGATGAAAGAAGAGCAATAGGAACCCCTCCAGATCTAGCCGAAACTGTGAGGAGTCTCGTGGTTGAATTGCGAAGCTGCAAGGCTGACAATGAAAGGATGATGAAAGAACAAGAAAAGAAAACTGAAATTAATACAGTTTTACTGCAGAGCTTATTCGACCTACAACGACAAATGCAGCATGAACCCGGGATGCAGAAACCTGGTCATAATAGTGGCCATACTGAGAGGAGAAACTCAATAAAGGTCCACCCCAGAGGTAAAGGACCAGTGCCAGACGATTCCTCTGAGAAGGAAGATGGCAATTCAGAAGGCTCTTCCAGCAGCAAGACCAGTTCCTATTCTCGAAGAAAATAGAAGAAGCAAAAGACTTACAAGGGTCATAAATTTGAGGAATTCAGAAAGGCCAAACCTCCCTCCTTTGACGATGAGATAAAGAAGGGAGAGGAAGTTGAGGCCTGGCTACTTGGACTGAAGAAATATTTCAGAGTCCATGATTTTTCAAAAAATTTGAAGGCCCGAGTGGCCACTTTCAATCTGAACAGTGGGAAGATCTTAAGAACATGAAAGGGGTCTACAAGGAGGACCTGTCTTGGAAACGGTTTGAGAAGTACTTTCGGAAGAAGTATTTGTCGGAAAAATACTTCAACGAGAAGGCTAAAGAGTTTTATGAACTCAAACTGGGGCAACTCACTATAGAGGAATATGTCAACAAATTCCTCGACTTATTGAGATATGTACCCTACATCAAAGAAGAGAAGGCGAAGGTGCAACGCTTCATCAGTGGACTACCCAAGGAATATCAAAACCGAATTGAATTTGACGAGCCAAAGACCTTAGAAGACACTGTTCGAAAGACAATGTATTGTCATGAACAATACGGACATCAGGCAGAGCCTCATGGAGACTGGAAACAGAAGAGTGGTTCGAGATTTCAAAAAAAGGGGACCAAATCCTCAGAATTTAAGAACTACAAGAAGAACCCCAGAATGAACTTTCCAGCTCAGAGTGTACTCCAGTAAAACTTTCCCTCATCGGACAGAAATAAAACTTCTGGACCTGTACCAGTAAATACTGATAACCCAAAGAGGAAACCTTTGGAATGATGGGGTTATGGAGAAGAGAATCTCTTGAGAGTCTGTCCACACCGACAATAGAACAGTCGAAAAATTTATAGCATTCAAGAAGCTACCACAGTCAATGACATGGCAAGGAGTATGTCGCATATTTATGCAGCATTGGATAATAGCCAAGCTGACCACCAAGCTTCAGTGGTGTAAATAGAAGGTATGATTTTCAACCATCTAGTGTCTGTTTTGATTGACCCCGGTTCAAATTTGAGTTATATAGCCCCTAGAGCTATTGATAAGTGTAAATTACAGCCACAGAAACAAACCAAACCATGGTTGGTACAGTTAGCCATTGGCACCAAAAGGAAGGTAGTAGAGGTCATACCAGCCTGCCAATTAATGTTGGGTGAATTCCCCACCCAAGCAACCCTTAACATATTACCCCTGGGATCATATGATATGTTGATCGGTATGGATTGGCTGGCCGCCCATAAAGCCAGACTGGACTGTTACCATAAAACCTTGGAGTGTGTAAGTAAAGAAGGGAAAATGATAACCCTTCAAGGGATCTGAAAACCTGTCTCGGTGAGGCAAATATCAGCCTTGCAAATGAGAAAGTATTTCCGAAAAGGGTGTCCCCTATATGCAATACAGGTGTCGAAAACAATCGAGGGTGATAAACCAAGCCCTGAGGATCACCCTATCCTGAGAGAATACCGAGATGTGTTTCTGGAAGAGGTATCGGGTCTACCTACGAGAAGAGACATTGACTTCTTGATAGAGCTCGCACCAGGAGCGGTGTCGGTGTCTAAGAAACCCTACCAGATGAGCACACCTGAGTTAGTTGAACTCAAACTGCAATTGAAAGAAATGATGGATAAGGGTTATATTCGACCCAGCGTGTCCCCATGGGGAGCACCAGTCCTGTTTGTGAAAAATAAGGATGGCACCCTTAGACTGTGTATAGATTATAGACAACTCAATAAAGTAACCATAAAGAGAAAGTACCCCTTGCCCAGGATCGATGATCTATTCGATCAGTTGGGGGGTGCGTCTATTTTCTCAAAGATTGACTTGAGGTCGAGATACCATCAAGTCCAAATCAAGGGTGAAGACATCCATAAAACTTCTTTCCAAACACGATACGGTCACTACGAGTTTGTGGTAGTGCCATTTGGGTTAACCAATGCCCCTGCCACTTTCATGTGCTTAATGAACAATGTAATCAGTAAATTCTTAGATAAATTTGTGCTAGTCTTTATTGATGACATATTAATCTACTCTAAGAATAGAGAAGAACATGAAGAACATCTTAGACTTGTGCTGCAAGTGCTAAGAGAGCATCAACTCTATGCTAAATTCAGTAAATGTGACTTCTTTCAGAAGCAAGTACATTACTTGGGACATGTTCTGTCCAAGGAAGGGGTAGTAGTAGATCCTGACAAGATCAAGTCTATCATGGAATGGCCTACCCCAAAGGATGTCTCAGACGTCAAATCCTTTATGGGATTGGCGGGATACTATAGGAGATTTATAAAAGATTTCTCCAAGATTGGTTGTCCAATCACTGCCCTCCAGAAGAAGGGGACAAAATTCCTATGGACACAACAGTGTGAAGAAAGATTTCAAACCTTGAAACATCTACTGACCCATGCACCCGTGTTGAAAATCGTTGACCCAGAGGCTGGCTTCCTTGTGTGCACAGATGCCTATAAGGAAGGGCTCGGAGGAGTCCTTATGCAGAAAGGAAGTGTGATCTACTATGAATCCCGAAAATTGAACGAACATGAAGTCAACTATGTAACTCATGATCTAGAACTGGCTGCCATAGTGCATGCCTTGAAAATGTGGAGGCATTACCTCTTGGGAAGAAAATTTGTACTTATGACGGATCACTATGGATTACGATATTTGTTTGACCAACCAAAGCTCAATGCTAGACAAGCTAGATGGATGGCCCTCCTTAGCGAATTTGATTTTGAAATCAAAGACATTAAAGGGAAAGAAAATAGGGTGGTCGATGCCCTTAGCAGAAGAATGAAAACAATTCATCTGGTAGCGGTGAGTACCTGCGAGACAGATGTCAAGAACAGAGTCAGAAATGCCCAAGAAATAGATTCCTTCATTCAGACTGTGACCCTGTACCTACAGCAAGAACCTGCTGGAGTAAAATATGAAGGCTACTAGATGACCAAAGGAGGTCTGCTCACTTACAAAAATAGACTGTATATTCCAAACTATGACGACTTGAAGAGGTTCATTATGGATGAACTACATAAAAGACCATACACTGGTCACCCATGATACCAGAAAATGATCACTACCACCCGGAAACAATTTTATTGGCCTGGATTGAAGAAATATATAGCCAAATATTTGGCCCAATGCATAGAGTGCCAACAGGTTAAAGCAGAACATCGACACCCAGCAGGACTGTTACACCCTTTACCCATCCCAGAATGGAAATGGGAAACCATCTCCATGGATTTTATCACTGGATTTCCAACTTCAACCAAACAGAATGACGCCATTATGGTAGTGGTGGATAAACTGAGCAAGTCTGCTCATTTCATCCCCGTCAAATCAACCTGCAAGGTGATAGATATCGCCCAGATATTCATGAAAGAGGTATTCAAATTGCACGGTATGCCAAGAGAGATAATATCTGATAGAGACACAAAATTTACTTCCAAATTTTGGAAATCACTGATGGCTGGTTTAGAGACCAAATTGTTGTTTAGCACCGCCTATCACCCTCAAACCGACGGACAGACAGAAAGAGTGAATAAGATATTAGAGGATATGTTAAGGATGCATGTAATACATCAACCCAAGAAGTGGGAATACTACCTGCCATTGATAGAATTCGCCTACAACAATGGCTACCAAGCATCCTTAAAGATGAGTCCCTTCGAGGTCCTCTATGGTAGGCCATGTAATACTCCAATCAGCTGGAGTAGTCCTATAAATAGGATTTCTTTTGGACCCGACATGCTGAGAGAAATGGAACAGCAAGTGACTCAGATAAAACAAAATCTGAAGGTCGCTCGGAACTGACAAAAAAGTTATGCTGATCAAAAGAGAACTCCAAGAGAGTTCAAAACAGGAGACCATGTATATCTCAGAATTAAGCCCAGAAGGAGTTCCCTGAAAATGGGAGCTTGTACCAAGTTGGCACCCTGGTATTGTGGACCCTTTGAGGTTCTAGATAGAGTGGGACCTATAGCCTATCGGCTAGCACTTTCTCCCACAGTAAAAGCACATAATGTTTTCCATGTTTCATTATTGAAGAAATATGTACATGATGCTAATCATATAATTGACTGGTCTGTGAACCAGGTGGAACCGGAGGAAGAATTTCTACTAGAATCCCAATGCATATTGGACAGAAAGGAAACCCCGCTCCGGAACCGAACCATTTCACAGGTCAAGGTGCAGTGGAAACATTTTGGCCCAGATGAGGCTACATGGGAAATGGAGGATGCCATGAGACATGCATATCTGATTTTGTTTACTTCTGTACATGCAATTCATGTTAGTAGATAAGAACATCGAGGACGATGTTCCTTTTAAGGGGGAGGGAATTGTAACACCCTGTTTCCCCCAGTTTGTAAAAATAACTGGACTGGCCAGAACTGTGGCAAACTCATAAATGTGAATATGTGATGTAAATGGACCTTGTGGAAAAGGTCAATAAATGTGAATAACATCATGAATTTATTGCAGGACTGCTGAGAGGGGATGTGCAGAAAAAGAGACCACGATGGTGGTGGAAGGAACCTAGAAAGGTGGCGTTAACTTCCACCAAGAATTAATACCATATTTGGACTCCACTGGCTCGGAGAACCAAAAGCGGCTCGCTGGCCCCGAATTAAATGTCTCGCAGGCTGGTAAGTGGATGGATTAATGAGGGATGGGAGGTGAACCACCCATCCGTAGAGCCGTCAGGCCTGACCAACGCGAGGGTAATCATGCCACATGCAACCTCGCAAGAGGATAAGGCGTAGGGTAGAAGCGATTGGGGGCAGACGCGAGGGGAGAACTCTGGCAATATGCAAAGTGAGTGATAGTAGAGAAGGAGGATTGCAACCTTCGCTCCTGGTCACTGGAAGACCAAGACGCAGTCTCACAACATCGTGGTCTCATCTCAGGGGTGGCTACTGGTAAATCCGTTGGGAGTCACTAAGCCTACGGTTGGGTGGAAACGAGCACCCCTCTCAGCAATTGCTTAACCCCTGGTGTTATTTCTGATAAGTGTTTTGCCTTTGGCATCTTGAATTATATGTATTCTAATAATTATGCTCATAGGCTGTGAAACTGTGAGTGATTTCATTATAAGAATGTCTATATGGTGTTTTGATCAGTACTAGTAGTTTTGTAATTGTATGGAAAGACTATATATGGCATATGTCCTCATGAATCATTATTTATGTGCTTACCGAACTAATTCAGACTATATATCTGATCGTGGGAGAAAGGTACCCTTATATGCCTCAGTTAGAACCCTGGGTAGACCTCCCCATAGGGATACCCTCCTTGAAAATCCCAACAAGAACCGGGAGAAGGAACGTGAAGGCGTAAAACCTTAGTAACCCTGCACGAGGAGGAACGATCCTCTTGAAAAACCCAAGATGATAGCATAAGGGTGAGGTATCGAATCGACGGACGAGTTCCCGTCGGGAGATCTGTGGTCACTCACGACCGTCAGACCGAAGGAAGAAGTTGGGAGGTTAAGTACCTTATCCCTGATAGGTGTTGATCGATGGACGAGATTCCATCGGGAAATCTGCGGTCACACCCGACCGTTAGATTGGTAGGAGAAAGTAGGGTGTTAAACACCCTACTACTTAGTTTCTCTGTGACTTCATGGATAGCGAAGAGATCGGGACCGTATATCCCCAAGGTCCATGAGAATATCCGAACCGTAGATCTCTCCACATTTAGGAAGTCGTGGGAGAACCTGCAAGTTAGGAAGCTGCCTGATCTGTCAGATCTCGGCTGAAAATCCCGACAGTCGTTGGATCTGTCAAGAGATATCTGAGGGTTAAAAACCCTAGTGAATCGGGATTTTACATGGTGGAAACCCCGGAATAGATCTAAGCCGTCCGACTAACAGAGGGCACGTGTCAATAGATCACCCATTTCGGGAAATTGGGAATCGCGGAATCGGGATTCCTGTTGACCAGAGTTCGGGATTTTCCATGGTGGAAACCCCGGGATAGATACAAGCCATCCGATTAACGGAGGCAACGTGTCAAGAGATATTCCATATTGGGAAATCGAAAATCGCGAGATTGGGAATCCTGGCGACAAGGGATCGAGACTTTCCTGGGTGGAAATCCCGAGACAGATCTGGATCGTCCGATTTACGAGGGACACGTGTTGAGAGATTAACCACATCGGGAAACTGGGGATTGACAATTCAGGAGTCCCGTGATCGAGAGTTCGGACTCTCATGATGGTAACTCCCGATGAAGGGACAAGATTCTTTCGAAGGATCTCAGGGTCTATCATGACCGTCGGATGAGAGGAAGAGATGTCAACTTTAAGCTGGGGCGCGAATGCGCGATAGGGTAAGTAGCGAACAGATCTGGATGGCCAGAGTCCACCCGCCCAGATTTACGGCTACTTGCCATTTTTCCTTTAATAGGGGGGGTCTGGAATTGGACGTGCAACTCTCGAACGGTCGAGATTAACTCATCATGATCAACGACGCTTAGGTGGATTCCAGACCCCCCTTGCCATTCTGCCTTTAGTGGGGGGGGGGGTCCGGAATAGTGTGGCGTGTGAAGTAGGGCCCCCTCCTGTCCTGTCGACTATCGTGTCTCACTTCCCCCTCTGCCACCTGTACTCCACATAACCGTGTGACGGGGCTTGTTCTCATTGGTTGTTCTCTAGCCCTGTTGGGATTCATCCCTATTGGTCGGTTGCTATCCCTGTCGGGGTTCGGCGGTTGCAAAGCCGAACGGTTTGACATTACCATAGCGTCGAGACGCAAAACTCAAAATACACTGCGTTCATTTGAACTGTGATCGTGATCCGCGACCACATCGGAATGGAGAGAGAGAAATAACTAGCTTGCGCTAGGCCTCCGTAGGTAATTCGGGGGCTCTCTATCAGCAGAAATTAACGAAAATTTTGATTGAGGTAGTGGGTATGTGACAATGCAATGCAATTAAGAGATAAGTATCATTTCGTGCTTAATGGTTAATGATGTATTTTAGTGCATGTATGTGATTCTTATAATAATATCATGTGTTTCACTGCATGTATTATTTCATGTTATCTTTGTTCATTTATGTTAAGTTTATATGTGATTTATTCCACAAAGAGCTCTATCTGCCATAGCCCAACAGGTCTATGTATGGGCATGAATAGTTTTAATCATCTAGTATCAGAGCATGAAAGTTTTCAGTGGCATGACTAGGCCTGGGAGGCTGGGTATGTTATAGAAGGTAATATCCTCCTGCTATGAGACTTTAATGCAAGGACTACAACTAAACAAGCTACTCTTTTAAGTATTGATTCCAACCATAATCCTTTATGGATAAATGAGGACCTTATTTTATCTATAGCTACAAAAGAAGCTCTGAATACCTAATTGAGAATTGTTTTGGTATTGAGTTGGTCAAGCTCTACAACTCTCAAGGCCTAATAATTTGCAATGGAGTAATGAAGTGGCCAAACTCCAACTAGATGACTTGTATTCATGGGCTAGGTACTCGTGTCATAGATTATGTGATATCTTATATCCTCGTTTCCAACCAAATAACAACTTTTGACCTTTTAAATGACCATGAGCCCGACTTTGATCATAAACCTTTAACCCTAACTCTAAATTTTTCCATGCACATTGAAGAGAATTATGAGAATCAAAGGAATTTATGATTTGACAAAAGTAAAGTTGAGCTTTTCTTAAAGCATTTAAATAGTAAGTTAAATCTCCTAACTTATAAGGACAACATTGAAAAACTCTATCATAATTTTACAACTACCCTGTCCACTTCTATTAACAAGTTCTCTTTCAAGGTGTCCTATAAAAATAATAATAGAACGACCAACCCTTGGTATGATAAAGAATGTAGAATGGCTAGGAAAGTCATTAGGGATGCTTCTAATGAGTCCTTAAAACTCGATAAGATCAATACGTACAAAGCCCTAATTAAAAGGGGAAAAAGGTATTATATTAGTAAAAGGCAAGAGCAACTTTCACAACTATATCAGTTGGATCCTAAGAAGTTTTGGAGCCAAATTCTCAACCGCAATACTAAAGAAAATAATAGGATTCCCTTAAGGGACTGGAATTCCTACCTTAAAAGTCTTTACGAGTTCCCTAATGCCATGGACACTATTCCTATTGTCCCTACAAAGGAAGAATTTTTTTATTTAGATGACATAGAGTTCAGGGTTAAGCAGCTTGCAAATGGGAAAGCTATGGAAATTGAAGGCTACCAAGGTGAAATTTTTAAAATTGGCCTATCCTTATCCCTCGCATACACAAAATCTTCAATTTAGTAGTCAAGTAGGGATTCCCTAAACCCTGGATGCAAAGCCTCATTGTTTCTATTTTTAAAAATGGGGATAGAAACATTCCCTCTAATTATAGGACCATTATGATTACCCCTATTTTAGCCAAGCTTTATGGAATTATTTTGGAAAAGAAGATTATCCTTTGGCTAGAAAGTCACGTTAAAAGAGGTAAAGGCTAGGACGGGTTTATGAGATATCATTCAACTGTGGACCATCTTGTTACCTTTAGGATCATTAAAGAGGAGTTTCGCAATACTAAAACCAATCTTTTGCTGTTGTTTTGTTGACTTTAGAAAAGCTTTTGACATGGTTCCTAGGAAAAATCTTTGGAATAGGTTAGAAGAGATAAAAGTGCCTCTCAAGTTGAGGCTTGTTGCAATAAGGATGTATGAGAACAATATTGCTAAGTTTAAAAACACCGAGGGATAATCAAAAGAGATTAACTGCAATATTGGAGTCAAACAAGGTTGTCCCTTGTCCCCTACCCTTTTTGGCATATACATTGACAAGTTAGAAGATTGCCTGGAAAAAGCAGGTTGTGTCGGCCCTACTCTCACTGATATAGTCATCAACTTTCTTCTTTATACTAATGATATCGTTCTTATGGCAAGGAGTCCCATGATCTTGAAAACCAACTAAGAATCCTCAAGGATTTTTGCTCCAATATGGGTATGACTCTTAAGACTAATAAGGCTAAGGTCATGATTATTAAATCCAATAAGATCACTTATGATACTTTCGTATATGACAACAACAACTTGGAGGAAGTGACATCATACAAATATCTTGGAATTGATATTCACCACAAGCTCAATTGGAATTATAGCATTGAGAAAAAGATTATTGGGGGATGGAAAGTTTATTATGGGCTTGAAAACAATTG
>ML803904.1:48096-65476 GCA_009831015.1 Picea engelmannii
CTATATCCTATGATAACTATCAATCCCACAAGCTCTTGCCATCTGATCACTACAGGGTTTTTCTGAAGGACGTAGCAGAGATTCATGTTATTGCAGGTCCTGAGATTCCTGAGCTGAGGTCTGACGATGATGCTTTTATTCATTTGTCTGTGGAGATGGAGAAAGCCGTCCTTTCATCACAAGTTCATGGAGTGCTGGGGCAGACTTATTTGAATGCAAAAGGTCGTCTGCATGGGAATTCCTACAGAACAAAATGGAATGATCTCTTGGTAGCTCAACAGGTTGATGGAGCGAATGGAGATGGGTATTTGGATGGAGAAGTTGCTGATTATATTTCATCTGGGCTTTTGTTTTCAAACTGCCGTTTCTCAAGGTTTGATGCGAACTTTGATCCTTCCAATAAAGTTTTGGCGAAGGTTTCATCTGGCTATTCTCGTAAACATTTGCCTGACTGGGATATATTGGCGGAAAGAGCTTAAGCTGTGGGCACTTCAGATGTACAAAACATTTCTCTTCTTGTTCACAGATTTGTAATTGTACTCGAGGCTGAGACCGATAAGTGATTAAGCTAAATAGATTAATTTCTCTTAATGTGCACAGATTTGTAATTGTACTCGAGTAGGGTAAATGGATGAATTTAAAGAAAATAGCCTCCGACTTTATATTTCACATTTCTTTTGTAATATTTGCACACCAATGACTGTACAGAGCTTTTTGATGGTTGTATTTGAAATAAGATATATTGGTTAAGCGGTCTCGGGATATGGTTAAGTCATAATTGCAGTATTTGTTATTTAATGTCCAGGCGATAGGTTAATTTGTTGAATTTTTTTTAATGCAATTTCAAAATAATTATTTTAAATAATAAGTGAAATTAACAGCAAAACTGTTTATATTAGTCTGTTACATAAATAGTTGTTGTTTATATTTGTCTTTTACATAAATAGTTGTTGTTTATATTTGTCTTTTAAATAAATAATGGTTTATAATTTAAAATAAAACTAAAAATATCAATGAAAAACAATTTTTTTGAAACTTATGATAATATATTATTTATTAATTTAAATAAAATAATAAAATAAAATATAAATATTAATTAAAATATATAATAAAAATATAGATGAAGTTGAGATGAAATTTTAATATTGTTAAAAGAGATTAAAGTTAAATGCAACTGGTTCGTAATATGTAAATATTTTTATTTTTTAATTAAATAAAAAATTAAGGTTAAGAAAATGGTTAAATTATGAAAAAAAACAATAAAAACATGTTAATTTAATATTATTAAAAAAAATCAAATCAGTTTAGTATAAGATTATGCAATATTAAAAAAATTACAAATTTTAAAATTATTTAAAAATAAATAAATTAAAATTTTAATTTAATTTAAAAATATAAAGTTAAATACATGAAATAGATGAACTTTTTAAAATAAAATTAATTCTACAAAATTATAAAATTAGTGTAAGAAAGTTTTTTATAATAAATTATTAAAAATAAAATAAAATAAAAATATTATGTGAGATATATTCATTAAAGAGTGAAAAATAAAGTCACTAGAGTAATAGTTAATTGGGTTTAGTTCATGTAGTTTGGAGGAATGATTGTTACAAGTAACATGTTGAGTTCATAATGAGTATATTGTTGTAATGACTTCAAGTCTTATTATAACTCTCTATATGTATTGGAAAATTGCATTTGATTCAATTGAATAACAAAAAATTGCTTAATTTGATAAATTTCTCTATATCCTCTTTGAAATTTGTTTTAGAGAAATCTTTATATAATATTTAATGTTATTGTAGAACAATACAAAATGAGTGTAAAATTCAACACACATGAGATAAAAATATCTTTATATTAAATGACACGCCATCTGTGGGTGGAGGGAGAGCAGTGTGGGACTCTCCAATGTCGAGTCTCCAATGTCCATTACCGAACGTTAAATCCCACTACCCAAGCATACAAAGTGTGGACTCTCCAATGTCCATACAAAGTGTGGACTCAATGTCGAGTCTCCAATGTCCATACAAAGTGTGGACTCTCCAGTGTCCATTATCTAATGTTAAATCCCACTACCCAAGCATACAAGAGCTCAACTAGTACTTGAGGCGACAACATTTTTACTAGGTAATGCATCTTTGTTAGAAATTTGTTTACAAGATTAATTTTTCAGGCTACCATATGAAATACATTATGGTTATAATATTCAGTGATTAGTTGGAACTAGTGTCTACAAATGGAAACATGTTCAATGGCCACCGTGTGAATATATTTTCACATAATGATGGCTTTTTGACTATGGTGTTTTTGGTATTTTTTAAAGATTTTTTCTTCATTTTCTTTAGTGCGCTATCGGTTATTAAGCATGGGAAATGATAATGATTCCCTTTTCCGTGATTAACTCTACCTTTATATTTATAATCGATTGAGATTTTGATTAGTATCATAACCTATATTTCATTTCTTAATATTCATGGGTGCAATGCATCCCTTCCCTGAGCTTTTTTTCAAGAGAATAAATAAGGCTAAGAATAATACAGAAAAAAAAATTGAGGGGGAGGTTTTCCATGCATGAGATGCTAGGGTCATTGTCTATAATTTGATTTTCAAACATATGCTTTTCATATTAAAAACCCATTTATTTCATTCTATCCATTCTTTTTCACCTACATGTGGTAGGTGGATTTTGAAATGGTTCATGCCTTGTAGAATCCATGTCAAAGCCATTAATGGTCATTTCCGATTTATATTGTTTTAATAAAACCTTCCATATATGTGTGCCTTGGTTAGATTTGTCTTTGTAATACATATATGTGTGCCTTGGTTAGATTTGTCTTTGTAATACATATATGTGTGCCTTGGTTAGATTTATCTTTGTAATACATAATGGGTGTCACATTTTCTCACACTCATTTGAAGGTGATTGTTGCAGTTTGTTGGTTTGATTTTCATATCCCTCTTCTAGGTTTTGACATTCCTGATGAAGAGTTAATTTCTCATTAAAACTTTATTATTGAAGGGCACAATTTTAGACATAACAAAAAAAGACTATTGATAATAGAGACAACCAAAACTTAAAAAAAAAATATTGTTTGACCGGTAAAGAAAGATCCAAATTCCAACCCGTACAAAACATGATCCAAATTCTGCTCAAAGGATTAGTTTGTATAAAGGGCAACATTTTAAATTTAATTATTATTTTTTAAATAGTTTTAAAATTTGTAATTTTCTAAATATTACATAACCTTCTACTAAGCTTACATTAAGTTGATTTTTTTTAATACTATTAAAAATTACATGATTTTTGTTTGTTTGATGATTTAACCATTTGCTTTTAATCTTATTTTTTGATTAATTAAAAAATAAGATTAAAATATTTATATAATAAAAACAAGTTGCCTTTAACCATATTCTATTTTAATAATATTAAAACTTCAACTCAACTTCATCTATATTTTTAATATAATTTTTAATTGGTATTTGTTTTATTTTAATAATATTAAAACTTCAATTCAACTTCATAGATATTTTTAATATATATTTTAATTGATATTTGTATTTAATTTTATTAAATTTGATAAATAATACATTATCATAAGTTTTAAGTCTTTCATCATCTATATTTTTAATATATATTTTAATTGGTATTTGTATTTAATTTTATTAAATTTGATAAATAATACATTATCATAAGTTTTAAGTCTTTCATAATAATTTTTACTTTTTACTTTGAATTATAAACAACTATTACATTAAAAAATGTCTAAGAAATTTGTATAAAGGGATTTGCTATTAATTTCATTTGTTTAATGATATTATTATTTCTTCATGTTTATAGATATGAAAGATTGAAACTAGTCAAAAATGGAAATAAAAGAAGTTTTGAAAAAATCTATATTTCAAAAAATGTGTGATCAAATGATTAGATATTGCCTCAATTATTGAATTGATTCATCCCTCTAATTGTAAGTATTAGTAAATTTTGGTAGTGGAATTATTTTCTATATGTGAAGTGTGACTCTCATGCACTTAATTTGTGTCTTTTGACTTTATTTCATTATATTGTTGATTGTTGATATTTGTACATAATACAAATTGAAATGGCCAAAACTTGAGATGACATGTTTTTAAAAAATGTGTGGTGATAAATTGAGATTAAATAGACTTTTTAATATAATGGAAAAATTTATTAGCGAAGATCACTAATTCATCATTGTTGGTTCTTTCACTTTTACCACATGATTGTTAACATATTTCTTTAAGTCCTAGAAAAATGAGCTCTTAACCAAAAAAACAAGAACTTTTAGATCATACTCTAAGACCAAAGATTAAATAAACTCTATCACCATTATAATAAATTAAAATAGTTAGTAAATTAATTATTTAAAATAAATAAAATCACATTAATAAATTTATATAGATAAAAATATTGTATTAAATGCATAATATAAGAAATGGTTTCATATTTAAATAAATAAGTATATTTGGTTATTTAATATTGTTTATTATAATGAGTATTATGAGTGTATTTGTGTTTTATTTTAATATTTTGTTATGTTTTTATTTTATTTTTTAAAACATATTTTTATTAGGTGGCTAAATCAATCATAACTTATTTGTCATTTGGGAATGAGGATGGTCATCATTGGTTGTCATTCAAATGGGGCTGGCTCATCTTTGTTATTCCAATTCATCATAATTATTCAAGGAAAATCACCCCACTTGAAATAAGATGTGGTATATAAGGGGTAGATTTTCACTCCATAAGAGATTGTTTCCTTACATCCAAGGAAGACTATTACTTCTTAACCAATCATAAGTTATTTTAAATCTTACTCCAAACCCATAACCTAAATAATATTGAACATTGTCATTAGTGTGGCTACACCATTAACTTCGTATACTTTCCAATAACCTCTAATTCTATACATAAAACTAAATAACACTTCAATTATAATTTAACATAAATTATCATCATTTTAATATAATTATTATATTTGTATAATGTTTTCCATCATCTTTATGAGTAATTAATTGATTTTCCTCCATCTCAATGTCCTACTTTGTGTTATATTAATGATAATAGCTACCTTTTCATTTTATTTTCATATTTAAGTCAAATCTATGACATGCGGGCCTCATCTAGGTTGGAAGAATCATATAGATATTCAATGTTTTCCACTTGGAAGTGGGTATTGAAACACAAGCATGTGTGGTTTCGTCAATGGTCATTAGACACAATGCTCAAAATTTTTGCTTTTACGTTCAAATCGTCTAAAATTTATGATTTTTTAAGCTCTTTTTGGTTGAATTCTAAAAAATGTGTCAATTTCTTGTTTAAGTTGCTTTGTCCTTCTTGAGATTTTTTTCATAGACAAAAGGTACGAAAACCACATAAAAATGATCATTTCAACATTTTCAATCAATGAAATAATAAATAAATGATTTTATAAAACAATTAAAAAAATTATTATTTTTGAAATTCAAATATTAGACTTTAGAAGTTAACTTAAAATTTTACCAACTAATTGAGAATCAAAAGCTTTTGACTCAAAAGTAATTACAATATATCATGTCAGAGGGAGTTATAAAAAATAATTTTTAATTATATATAAATGTTATATTTGTTTTGTAAGTAAGCTTTAATATTAATATGAACCGAGATTACATATAGACATACATGAGAAGTTCAACATTTTTAGTGCCCTAGAGACCATGACAGTCTCTAGGGTCATATCTCAAAAATCCAAAAATATTGCCTACCCCTAAGGGGAAACCATGCCTTAACCAAACTATATATGTCATACTTAGCTAGGTTTTGATTATCTTTACTTAAAATTGTCTTTAAAATCCTAAAAAACACAAAACAGTAAGATAAATTGAATGAGATGTCACTTCTCATGATGTGTGTTGGTGAGGTCCATTATTACTCGACCAACAACAACCTTTAAAGACCCAGCCTCAGCATAGTTTATGGAAAGAGGGGTGAAGTTTCCACCTTGGTGATTGGCCAACCAAGTGACTACTTGAGACATTTAAGAAAACTGAATCTCCAACGCTTCTTGTCTCTCTTCAACTAGAATAAGTCTTGCTCTTTAGGAATCATTCCAATGGCCACCATAGTCTTGGTGTGCCAATAAAACTCCAGGGTTCAAAAAAAAATTGAGTTTCAGGACCAGGTGCATTCTAAATCTGGAATGAAGCCTCTAATATGAGCCTCCACATCCTCATCATCCTGAAACTGTATGATTTTCCTAACATCCTCTTCAAGCTCAAACATTTTTACTTTGTCAACCTCAGGGACATACTCCTCATAAAACTCAGTTGCATCGATGGTTTCCTTCGCAGCACGAGAGGGCTAAGAACAAGGATCCATTTCTAAACTCGAAAGCGAGGGAGGAATAACAACATCAAGGGATTGAGAATCAAATTGATAGTAGAGAAGAATATGAAGAGAGCCAGGAAAGAGAAAACCAAAGTTATTGATCCAAAACCTTGCATTTATAACCAGGCTTCGACTGAAACCCCACTCAGCATCCATAACCAGGATATTTATGATCGAGCGTGGGAACTTCTTGATCATTATGCAGCGCAAACAACCTCCCTTCATCACTACTATCGTTCCCATACCAAGAGACTGCATGATCTTCACCAATTTCATGCGAGAGCAAGGGGGAAATGAAACCATTTTCGAACCCCATGTGTACATCATGGCAATCCCTTCCCTTAGACAGCGATGTAATTTCAACAAGACCCGAGGTGTCGTACTAACCATCAAGAGGAGTGACTAGTGTGTGTCTAGCCTGGCTAACCACCGACGTTTGTGATCATGGGAGAGGCGTCATCTCGATCGAACCCCCTGCTGGAATGATACCAGAAAAACACCCCATCCGGGGAATATATAAATGTTATATTATATTTATATTTTTTAAATAAAAATTTGAAAGAAATAAATAAAGCGGGGAATATATAAATGTTATATTATATTTATATTTTTTAAATAAAAATTTGAAAGAAATAAATAAAATGAAAGGGAAATGAAAGCCGTTAAAAAATAAGTCATTATCAACCTATATAGAGTGAGTGAGTGTGTTCGCTCTTTAAAAAGAGAAGAGATAAGAAAGGCACTTTACCAAAATTATTAAAAAGAACTTATTTATTTAAATATTTGTAATATAAAAAAAATTATAAAAATATATTTTAAATTATTTATTGTAGATTATTAATTGATTATTTTTGTTATTAATTATGTTGAAGGTATAGGATTATAGCAATCATTTTTGTATTGATTGTGTTTTTCTTTTCGCGTTAACCAAAAATATAGGACTATAACAATCGTTTTTGCTTTGACTGTTTTTTGTTGATCAAAAATTTGGTATTGTTTTTCAAAGTTAAAATTTGCTCGGAGCGATTTTTTTTTTTTATTTTATTTTTTTTTTTATTTTTTTTATTTTTTCTGTGTTCTGATTGGTCCTTCAAAACAATATCTTATTGTCGAGTCCGCTTGAATAGGAAATTTAATTATGCAGTTTTGGCGGATGGTTGGAATGGTTGCATGTATGAGTCTCAAAGTTTTGAGACCATCATACGAAGCTTGCTACGGTGTTACAAGGAGCTATAATTGAATTCTTTTGTTCTAATTAATTGTTGAATTCTTTGGGTTTGATCATGATATATTGTTCTATAAGCTAGAAAGGCGAGGTTGTTCCAAAATTTATGGGTGTTGCGGTTGGTGACTTGAAAGAGATTTGGTTTTTTTGGATTATACAAATCTATGAGAGTGGGTAAGAAGTCATGTGCATCTAGTATCTTGCTTCTAATAGGCAATTTAATTATGTAGGTTTGGCGAATGGTTGGAATGGATCCATGTATGAGTCTCAAAGTTTTGATACCATCACAGTTTACGAAGCTTGCTACGATGTTACAAGGAGCTATAATTGAATTTGTTTGTTCTAATTAATTGTTGAATTCTTTGGGTTTGATCATGATATATTGTTCTATAAGCCAGAAAGGTGAGGTCGTTCCAAAAGTTATGGGTGTTGTGGTTGGCGACTTGAAAGAGATTTGTTTTTTTGGGATTGTACAAATTTATGAGAGTGGCTAAAAAGTCTTGTGCATCTAGTATCTTGCTTCTAACCAGTTGGCTTCCATATTAATATATGTATTTTAGACAAGTGCAATTAGTTTCTATAGTTGTTGTTTGATAGAGTTTGCTTTGTTCATAGTGCAGTTAGCTCTGTTGTGTTGTTGGTTTTTCCAGAAGCAAGTCAAGTCACATAGGGGGTTGTTACAGAGACTGTGTAGGTCGAAAACAATCAAAGGTGAACATGGAGAGAAGGTGTTCTATTTTGAGGTTGTGTTGTTGTTTGATAGTTTGTTTGGTTGTTGTTTGATAGAGTTTTGTTTGTGCATAGTGAAACTACTTTTGATGTGCTGTTGGTTTTTCCAGAAGTAAGTCAAGTGGGTTGGGGGCCTGTTATAGACACTGAGTAATCCGAAAGATGTCAAAGGTGAGCAGGGAGAGATGATGTGTTGTTTTGATGCTATATTGTTTATTGAATATCTGCAATATCTCTGTGCATTTCTTTATTATATCTTCGCTCTCATTTCGTGCCGAAAATAATCCGGATCATTGTGGAAATGTGCATCAGAGTGTAATAAATCCTCTACATTGTATGTTATATGCCAGGGAAAATTAGGTCATGTTTTTTATTTTGCATTTCCATGTTTTCAGCTTGTATTTTTCATCTTGTTTTACAATTGATTGATGTTATAGAGATAGTGCAGGTATAAAGTTAGAGAGAAGTGCATTATTTTTCATTTGTTGTGGAGCAATGTTGTTTTTAGGTTGGATGCATTTTCATAAGGTGTTGGGGATTGTTTGATTGGTGCATCGAATTATGTTCCATTTGTTATTTCTTTGGGGGGGCGTTGATTATAGAATAAGCAGGTATAGTTCAGAAAGACGAGCATTTTGCAATTTTCCTAGAGGATTTTTCTATGAACATATGGCGACACTCAGTGACATTATGTCCTACACATATCGGTAGTGGCAGAAGAGTATCGCCGACACAACCAGTGTTGTGCATTTTAAATGTTTTTGCAAATAATGGATGCCAGTTATGGTCATGTGGTTTCATGCATCTGTATGATGAATTGTGATAGGGTATGTAATTTGGATGATATCACAATGATTTGTCAAAGGTTAATGTTTTTGGATGTACATAAAGGGTAGCGATTTAGAGCTTGTGTGTTGTGCAAGAAGCATAGTTGTGTGGACGGCAGAGATATGGCTATTGAAAAACCTCTATCCAACCTCAAAAGTGGGAAAGTAAAAAGGTTTGTGACTATCAGATTGTCCAAAGGAAAATAGATTGTAGACCTGGGATTACCCCAAGGACAAGAGCATGATGTCAATTTGCTAAAATTTCTTTTATAGATATATCAGATACCTTTCGAATAGAAATAGCTATAATAAAAAGCCATCGAGGAGTCTATAGATAAGAAACACATTTTATTGGAACTAATTCTAGATGTGTATGTTTGTTCCTAAATCAGAGCAAATAAATTTATTATAAACCAATGACCTATTTTGAAAATTATGTCACCTATCACAATCACGGATGTAAAAAATATTGGAAATGTGGAGGTGTTGAAGTGTAGCAATGTGGGAGGGTGATCTATATGGTTTCTTTGCATAAGGCTTAAAAACATATCGTCTTAAGTACACCAACTATAGTTGTGCGGGGTGCACGAGGATTCAAAATAGGTTGAGCAAATGCTTTATCTATTATCAATCCTTGTGTAGGATTCTAAACTTTTGACCCTTGTGTTGAGAATGCATGCCACTTATGGTTTGGTACTGGCAGAGTTGGTTGGCTAAACATATGTGCAATTGGCAGAGCGATGTAATCAACACTTCCACATAGTTGTATGTTGCACAAAGTCGATACTTTATCTATTTAGCATTTGTTCTATATTCAAATCTTGTGCAAAGAATTGATACGTTTGTTCTTTCTGAATTGTCGTATTTATGCATCTAGAATCATGTTTGATAGTGTGTGCTCTCTGTATAGTGCATTTACTTGGTTTCATTCAATTTTTCATTGGCATTCGTGTAATGTTTAAGCAAACCAATTATCTCTTATCAATTGTATTGCTGGATCAAATGGTTGAATGAAATATTATTGACATGCATCATATAAAAATGTTTTTTTACTAGAAAATTGTACAAAGATAAACAGATCACAGAGCTATGATTTTCCCAATGCCAAGAGCATGATTCACACCCGCCAAAATGTCATGTACACATATATTGACTACCTTTTGAATAGCAATAGCGATAATAAAAAACCATCGAGCAGTGTACGAATAAGCAACACATTTGCTTTCCAATGCTTCTAGATGGGTGTCGTTTCCTCCTAAATTAGAGCAAATCAATTTACAATAAATCAGGGACATATATTGAAAATTACATCACTTGTCACAATTAGTGATGCAGAACTATTGGAAATGCGGAAGTGCGAAGGTGTAGTAATGTAGGAGGATGACTAATGTGAGTTCTCCACACAAGGATTAAAAATAGAAAGTATTAAGTGCACCAAGTATAGCTATGAACATTTGGTAGTACTCAGTGTGGCCATGTCTTGCACACCTTGGCAATGGTAATGGAATGTGGCTAAGATATCCAATACTGTGTATTTTCAATGCTTGTGCATAGAATTCATGTCGATTATTATTGTGCAGTTTGGCACCTGCTATTGCAAAAGCTCTATCCAACATCAAAAGTGGCCAAGTAAAAATGATTTTGAATAGCAAATTATTAAAAGACAAATAGATCGTAGAGATGGGATTACCCCAAATCCAAGAGCAAGATGTCAATCCAATAAAATGTCTTTTAGTCATATATTGGATACCTTTCAAATAAAAATAGGCATAATTGAAAATCATCGAGCAGTCTAGAGATAAGCATTACATTTGCTTGGCACTTCTTCTAGATGTGTTTCCTTTCCTCCTAAAGTGGAGAAAATGAATTTATCATAAATCAATGACCTATTTTGCAAATTACGTTTCTTGTCACATTGATAGATGTGGAAGTATTGGAAATGTGAAATTGTGGAAGTGTAGCAAAGCGGGAGGATGACTGGTGCAGGTTCTCCACTCAAGGCTTGAAAATAGACTATCTTAAGTACACCAAGTATAGTTTTGCAAACTAGATGAGGATTCAAAATTGAATGAGCGAATGCTTTCTCTATTTCCAGTATTTGTGTAGGATTCTAGACTTTCGAGCCTTACCCTGAGAATTCATGCCACTTATGGTTTTCCATTGGAAGATTTGGTTGAATAGACACTTGTGTGATTTGCAGAGCAATGTCATCAATACTTCAACATAGGTGTGTGCTGCAAAGAGGCAATACTTTGTCTATTTATCAATCAGTATATATTCAAATCTTGTGTGAAGAACGGTTACATCTGCTCTTTTTGCACTACTGTAGTTTCATATCTCGTATCATGTTTGATAGTTTGTGCTCTATGCATAGTACAATTACTTGGATTATCCAATTTTTCATTGGAATTATTTGGAATACTTATAGATGCATGGTGTTTCCTATATTGCAAATTACATCACTTGTCACAATAAGGAATGCATAATTGTTGGAAATGCAGAGGCACAAAAGTGTAGCAATGCGGAAAGATGACCTGTGTGGGTTCTTCGCAAAAGGATTAAAAATAGACCATCTTAAGTAGACCAAGTATAGATATGAACATGTGGATACACTTGGTGCAGCCATGTCTTGGGAACTTTGGCAGTGGCAGAGGAATATCACTAGCACAACCAAGATTGTGTATTTTCAATGCTTGTGTAGAGAATTTGTGTCGGTTATTATTGTGCAGTTTTGCACATGCTATTGTAAAACCTTCATCCAACCTTAAAAGTGGTGAAGTAAAAAAACTTTCAACTAGAAAATTATCCAAGATAAATAGATCGCATACCTAGGATTACCCTAAATCCAAGAGTAGGATGCCAATATGCTAAACTATGTTTTACACATGTATTGGTTACATCATCGAGCAGTTTACAGATAAGCAACACATTTGCTTCGCATTGCTTGTAGATGTGTGGCCTTTCCTCCTAAATCAGAAAAAAATTAATTCATCATAAATCAATGACCTATTTTTCAAATTACATTGCTTGTCACAATCACGGATGTTGAAGTATTGGAAATGCAGAATTGTAGAAGTGTTGCAATGTAAGAGGATGACATGTGCATGGCTTAAAATAGACTTCCTTACGTAAACCAAGTATACATGTGTGTACTATGAGAATTCATGCCAGTTATGGTCTGGCATTGGTAGAGTTGGTTGCATAGACACTTTTGCTATTCGAAAAGCGATGTAATTAACACTTTCACATAGGTGTATAGTGCACAAAACCAGTACTTTGTCTATTTAGCACTTGGTCTATACTCAATTATTGTGTGGAGAACTGATACATCTTCTCTTTCTAGAATGACATGATTCATCTTCTCTTTCTAGAATGTCATGATTCAGGATCCTGCATCATGTTTTATAGTGTGTACTCTATGCATAGTACAGTTACTTGGTTTTATCAAAACTTGCATTGCCATTGGTGTGGTTTTTAAGCAAATCAGTGCTCTTTTATCAATTGTGTTACTAGATCAAATGGTTGAATGAAATATTCTTGATGTGCATGATATATGAAAAAAATATTAGTGCGTTATTTTTCATTTTCAATGGTGGATTAAATTCGTCAAGGGATTTTTCAGAAACTATATATATGGAAAAGGAACCAAGATAAACAAGGACAAAAACAAAGTTTTTTTTCCTCAGTTGTTGGATGCTATAGTCATAACTTGAGCATCATTTGAATGATATAAACTTAATGAAAGCATGTTTTCATATTCTTGTTACATATTTAGGAATTTCTTGTTTATGTGTTGGATCAAGAAATTGTGTGGGGCATTGCAAGTAGCTGATATAGCTGATATTTTGGTCACAAGGAAAATAAAATATCGACAATTTACATTGTGTTTGCATCTCACTTCCATCAATTGGCATTTTTGTTTGACTTATTCAATCTGTATTACATCGAAACAATCACCATTGTTTAAAAAGAGAATAGGACAAAGAAAGAAACATGGAACAAGAGTTGTAGAGGTGTGTTTTTTAATTTTAATTGTGTACTATTCATTTGTTGTTTGTTAATATTGTGTATTTCATGTGATTTTGACATAAGGGTCTATTTGCGTGTTCATTGAATTTGGTGCACTACTTTCACATGAAAATCAAATAGAGAAATTGCAAGAGAGAAAGAAGTGACAAGCAATGCAGGAGAAGAAACTCAAGAACAACATGCCAAGAGGAAGTATGTCTGTAATAATTAGACAAGGAACAACCTTTTTTTTTGGTAAACTATATGAAAATGCAACAATATATATCGATATTACATAGTACTGCGTATAATCATGAAGGTAAATTCATACACCACCATCTTTGTTATTAATTAATTGATTTTCCTCCATCTCAATGTCCTACTTTGTGTCATATTAATGATAATAGCTACCTTTTCATTTTATTTTCATATTTAAGTCAAATCTATGAAATGTGGGCCTCATCTAGGTTGGAAGAATCGTATAAATATTCAATCCTTTCCACTTGGAAGTTGGTATTGAAATACGAGCACATGTGGTTTTGTCAATGGTCGTTAGACACAATGCTCAAAATATTTGTTTTTACGCTCAGACCGTCTAAAATTTATGATTGTTTAACCTCTTTTTGGTTGAATTCTAAAAAATGTGTCAATTTCTTATTTAAGTTGCTTTGTCCTTCTTGAGATTTTTTTTATCGACCAAAACCACATAAAAATGGCCATTTCAACATTTTTAATCAATGAAATAATAAATAAATGATTTTATAATACAATTAAAAAAATTATTATTTTTGAAATTCAAATGTTAAACTTTAGAAGTTAACTTACAATTTTACCAACTAATTGAAAGTCAGAATCTTTTGACTCAAAAGTAATTACAATATATCGTGTCAGAGGGAGGTACAAAAAATAATTTTTAATTATATATAAATGTTATATTGTTTTGTAAGTAAGATTTAATATTAATATGAACCGAGATTACATATGGACATACATGAGAAGTTCAACATTTTTAGTGCCCCTGAGACCATGACAGTCTCTGGGGTCATATCTCAAAAATCCAAAAATATTGCCTGCCCCTGAGGGGAAACCATGCCTTAACAAAACTGTATATGTCATACTTAGCTAGGTTTTGATCGTCTTTAAAATCCTCAAAAAAAAAAAATTGTAAGATAAATTGAATGATATGTCACTTCTCATGATGTGTTCTAGTGAGGTCCATTGTTACTTGACCAACAACAACCTGTGAAGACCCAGCTTCATCATAGTTTATGGCAAGAGGGGTGAAGTTTCCACCTTGGTGATTGGACAACCAAGTGACTACCTCAGACATGTAAGCAAACTGAATCTCCAATTCTTCATGTCTACTCTTCAACTGGAAAAAGTCTTGCTCTTTAGGAAGCATTCCAATGACCACCATAGTCTTGGTGTGCCAATAAAAATCCAGGGTTCTAAAAAACTTTGAGTTTTAGGACCGGGTGCATCCTAAATATGGAATGAAGCCTCCAATATGAGCCTTCACATCCTCATCATCCTGAAACTGTGTGATTTTCCTAATATCCTCCTCAAGCTCAAACATTTTGACTTTGTCAACCTCAGGGACATAGTCCTCATCAAACTCGGTTGCATCGATGGTTTCCTTCGCAGCACGAGAGGGCTAAGAAGAAGGATCCATTTCTAAACTAGCAAGTGGGGGAGGAATAACAACATCAAGGGATTGAGAATCAAATTGATAGTAGAGAAGAATATGAAGAGAGACAGGAAAGAGCAGACCAAATTCATTGAGCCAAAACCTTGCATTTATAACCAGGTTTCGACTAAAACCCCACTCAACATCCATAACCAGGATATTCATTGTCGAGCATGAGAACTTCTCGATCATTATGCAGCGCATACAACCTCCCTTCATCACTACTATCGTTCCCATACCGGGAGACTGCATGACCTTCATCAATTTTACGCAAGAGAGAGGGGGAAATGAAACCATTTTCGAACCCCATGTGCACATCATGACAATCCCTTCCCTCAGACAGCGATGTGATTTCAACAAGACCCGAGGTGGCGTACTAAGCATCAAGACAGTGACTAGTGTGTGTCTAGCTTGGATAACCACCAACGTTTTTTATCATGGGAGAGGCGTTGTCTCGTTCAAACCCCTTGCTAGAATGATACCAGACAAACACCCCATCCGGGGAATATATAAATGTTATATTATATTTATAATTTTTAAATAAAAATTTGAAAGAAATAAATAAAGTGAAAGGGAAATGAAAGTCGTTAAAAAATAAGTCATTATCAACCTATATAGAGTGAGTGAGTGGGTTCACTCTTTAAAAAGAGAAGAGATAAGAAAGGCATATTACCAAAATTATTAAAAAGAAGTTATTTATTTAAATATTTGTAATATAACAAATTATAAAAATATATTTTAAATTATTTATTGTAGATTATTAATTGATTATTTTTGTTATTAATTATGTTGAAGGTATGGGACTATAGCAATCATTTTTTCATTGATTGTGTTTTTCTTTTTGCGTTAACCAAAAATCTAGGACTATAACAATCATTTTTGTGTTGACTGCTTTTTCTTTTCGCGTTGACCAAAAATTTGGTATTGTTTTTCAAAGTTAAAATTTGCTCGAAGCGATCTGATTTTTTTTTTTCTGTGTTCTGATTGGTCCTTCAAAACAACATATTATTGTCGGGTCGGCTTGAATAGGAAATTTAATTATGCAATTTTGGCGGATGGTTGGAATGGTTGCATGTATGAGTCTCAAAGTTTTGAGACCATCATGGTTTACGAAGCTTGCTACGGTGTTACAAGGAGCTATAATTGAATTCTTTTGTTCTAATTAATTGTTGAATTCTTTGGGTTTGATCATGATATATTGTTTTATAAGCTAGAAATGCAAGGTTGTTCCAAAATTTATGGGTGTTGCAGTTGGCGACTTGAAATAGATTTGTTTTTTGGGGATTATACAAATCTATGAGAGTGGATAAGAAGTCATGTGCATCTAGTATCTTGCTTCTAATAGGTAATTTAATTATGCAGCTTTGGTGAATGGTTGGAATGGATGCATGTATGAGTCTCAAAGTTTTTATACCATCACGGTTTACAAAGCTTGCTACGGTGTTTCAAGGATCTATAATTGAATTCTTTTGTTCTAATTAATTGTTGAATTCTTTGGGTTTGATCATGATATATTGTTCTATAAGCCAGAAAGGTGAGGTCATTCCAAAAGTTATGGGTGTTGTGGTTGGCGACTTGAAAGAGATTTGTTTTTTTTGGATTATACAAATCTATGAGAGTGGGTAAGAAGTCTTGTGCATCTAGTATCTTGCTTCTAACCAGTTGGCTTCCATATTAATATATGTATTTTAACAAGTGCAATTAGTTTATGTAGTTGTTGTTTGATAGAGTTTGCTTTGTTCATAGTGCAGTTAGCTCTGTTGTGTTGTTGGTTTTTCTAGAAGCAAGTCAAGTCACACGGGGGTTGTTATAGAGATTGTGTAGGCCGAAAACAATCAAAGGTGAACATGGAGAGAAGGTGTTCTATTTTGAGGTTGTGTCGTTGTTTTATAGTTTGTCTAGTTGTTGTTTGATAGAGTTTTCTTTGTGCATAGTGCAACTACTTTTGATGTTTTGTTGGTTTTTCCATAAGAAATTCAAGTGGGTTGGGGGTTGTTATAGACACTGAGTAATCTAAAAGATGTCAAAGTTGAGCAGGGAGAGATAATGCATTGTTTTGATGCTACATTGTTTACTTACTTTTTTATTTTTATTTTTATTTTTTATTTTTTTGGGGGGGGTGTGTGTTTCTTAATGCATTTATCTACTATGTCATTTTTTATGGTTCATAGAGACTGAATTGTTCTGGATTTTCAATTGTTGGGAGTGGCGAGTTTCAAGAGGTATAATTTTTGGGTTGTGGAAATGCGCATTAGGGTGTAATCAATCCTTTACATTGTATGCTATATGCCAAGAGGTCATGTTTTTTTATTTTGCGTTTCCATGATTTTCGGCTTGTATTTTTCATCTTGTTTTACAATTGATTGATGCTATGGATATAGTGCGGGTATAAAGTTAGAGAGAAGTGCATTATTTTGCATTTGTTGTGGAGCAATGTTGTTTTTAGGTTGGATGCATCTTCATAAGGTGTTGAAGATTGTTTGATTGGTGCATTGAATTGTGTTGCATTTGTTATT
>ML803904.1:65488-100367 GCA_009831015.1 Picea engelmannii
GGGGAGGGGGGTTGATTATAGAATAAGATGGTGTAGTTCAAAAAGACGAGCATTTTGCAATTTTCTTAGAGGATTTTTCTATGAACATATGGTGACACTTAGTGACATTATGTCCTACACATATCAATAGTGGCAGAAAAGTATTGCTGACACAACCAGTGTTGTGTATTATAAATGCTTGTGCAGAGAATGCATGTTAGTTATGGTCGTGTGGTTTTGTGCATCTGTATGACGAATTGTGATAGGGGGTGTAATTTGGATGATATCGCAGTGATTTGTCAAAGGTTGATTTTTTTGGATGTACAAAAAGGGTAGTGATTTAGAGCTTGTGTGTTGTACGAGAAGCATAGTTGTGTGGAGGGAAGAGATATGGCTATTGAAAAACCTCTATCCAAACTCAAAAGTGGGAAAGTAAAAAGGTTTCTGACTAACAGATTTTCCAAAGGGAAATAGATTGCAAACATGGGATTACCCCAAGGACAAGATCTTGATGTCAATTTTCTAAAATGTATTTTATAAATATATCAGATACCTTTGCTTGGATATATATATCGAGGAGTCTATATATAAGAAGCACATTTTCTTGGAACTAATTCTAGATGTGTATGTTTGCTCCTAAATCGGAGCAAATCAATTTATTATAAACTAGTGACCTATTTTGAAAATTATGTCGCTTGTCACAATCACAGATGCAAAAAATATTGGAAATGTGGAGGTGTTGAAGTGTAGAAATGTGGGAGGGTGACCTATGTGGTTTCTTTGCACAAGGATTAAAAAAATATCGTCTTAAGTACACCAACTATAGTTGTGCGGGGTGCACGAGGATTCAAAATAGACTGAGAGAATGCTTTCTCTATTATCAATCCTTGTGTAGGATTCTAGACTTTTGACCCTTGTGTTGAGAATGCATGTCATTTATGGTTTGTCATTGGTAGAGTTGGTTGGATAGACATATGTGCAATTTGCAGAGTGATGTAATCAACACTTCCACATAGGTGTATGTTACATAGAGTCGATACTTTGTCTATTTAGCATTTGTTCTATATTCAAATCTTGTGCAGAGAATTGATACGTTTGTTCTTTTTGAATTGTCGTATTTTCGCATCTAGCATCATGTTTGATAGTGTGTGCTCTTTGTATAGTGAAGTTACTTGGTTTCATTCAATTTTGCATTGGCATTGGTGTATTGTTTAAGAAAACCAATTATCTCTTATCAATTGTATTATTGGATCAAATGGTTGAATGAAATATTATTGATGTGCATCATATAAAAATGTTTTTTTACTATCAAATTGTCCAAAGATAAATAGATCGTAGAGCTATGATTTTCCCAAGGCCAAGAGCATGATCCACATCCACCAAAATGTCTTGTACCCATATATCGACTACCTTTCGAATAGAAATAGAGATAATAAAAAACCATCAAGTAGTGTATGAATAAGCAACACATTTTCTTTTCAATGCTTCTAGATGGGTGTCGTTTCCTCCTAAATTGGAGAAAATCAATTTACGATAAATCAGGGACATATATTGCAAATTACATAACTTGTCACAATTAGTGATGAAAAACTACTAGAAATGTGGAAGCTCGAAGGTGTAGTAATGCGGGAGGATGACCAGTGCAGGTTCTCCACACAAGGATTAAAAATAGAAAGTATTAAGTGCACCAAGTATAGCTATGACAACTTGGAAGTACTCGGTGCGGCCATGTCTTTCACACCTTGGCAGTGGTAATGGAATGTGGCTAAGATAGCCAATACTGTGTATTTTCAATGCTTGTGCATATAATTCATGTCGGTTATTATTGTGTAGTTTGGCACCTGCTATTGCAAAATCTCTATCAAACATCAAAAGTGGCCAAGTAAAAACCCTTTTGACTAGAAAATTATTGAAAGACAAATAGATCATACAGTTGGGATTACCCCAAAGCCAAGAGAAAGATGTCAATCCAATAAAATGTCTTTTAGTCATATATTGGATACCTTTTGAATAACAATAGGAATAATTGAAAATCAACGAGCAATCTACAAATAAGCATTACATTTTCTTGGCACTTCTTCTAGATGCGTTTCCTTTCCTCCTAAAGTGGAGAAAATGAATTTATCATAAATCAATGACCTATTTTTCAAATTACATTGCTTGTCACGCTGATAGATGTGGAAGTATTGGAAATGCGAAATTGTGGAAGTGTAGCAAAGAGGGAGGATGACTGGTACAGGTTCTCCACTCAAGGCTTGAAAATAGATTGTCTTAAGTACACCAAGTATAGTTTTCAAACTAGACAAGGATTCAAAATCGAATTAGAATTCTTTCTCTATTTCCAGTATTTGTGCAGGATTCTAGACTTTCGAGCCTTGCACTAATAATTCATGCCACTTAGGGTTTTCCATTGGAAGAGTTGGTTGCATAGAAACTTGTGTGATTTGTAGAGTGATGTCATCGGTACCTTGGCATAGGTCTGTGCTACAAAGAGGTGATACTTTGTCTATTTATCAATCTTTCTATATTCAAATCTTGTGCAAAGAATGGTTACATCTGCTCTTTCCACACTACTGCAATTCCACATCTCGCATCATGTTTGATAGTGTGTGCTCTATGCATAGTACAATTACTTGGATTATCCAATTTTGCATTGGAATTCTTTGGAATACTTATAAATGCATGGTGTTTCCTATATTGAAAATTACATCACTTGTCACAATAAGGGATGCAGAACTGTTGGAAATGCGGAGGCACAGAAGTGTAGCAATGCGGCAAGATGACTCGTGTGGGTCCTTCGCAAAAGGATTAAAAATAGATCGTCTTAAGTAGACCAAGTATAGCTATGAACATGTGGAGACACTTGGTGTAGCCATGTCTTGGGAACTTTGGCAGTGACAGAGGAATATCACTAGCACAACCAATATTGTGTATTTTCAATGCTTGTGTAGAGAATTTGTGTCGGTTATTATTGTGCAGTTTTGCACCTGCTATTGCAAAACCTTCATCCAAACTTAAAAGTGGTGAAGTAAAAAAACTTTTGACTAGCAAATTATCCAAGATAAATAGATCGCATACCTAGGATTACCCTAAATCCAAGAGTAGGATGCCAATCTGTTAAACTATGTTTTGCACATGTATTGGTTACATCATCGAGAAGTTTACAAATAAGCAACATATTTGATTCGCATTGCTTGTAGATGTGTGGCATTTCCTCCTAAATCAGAAAAAAATCAATTCATCATAAATCAATGTCATATTTTTCAAATTACATTGCTTGTCACAATCACAGATGTTGAAGTATTGGAAATGCGGAATTGTAGAAGTGTTGCAATGTAAGAGGATGACATGTGTATTGCTTAAAAATAGATTATCTTACGTAAACCAATTATACATGTGTGTACTGTAAGAATTCATGCCACTTATGGTCTGGCATTGGCAGATTTGGTTGCATAGACCCTTTTGCAATTGGAAAAGCGATGTCATCAACACTTTCACTTAGGTGTATACTACACAGAACTAGTACTTTGTCTATTTAGCACTTGGTCTATACTCAAATATTGTGTGGAGAAATGATACATCTTCTCTTTCTGGAATGTCATGATTCAGGATCTCACAACATGTTTGATAGTGTGTACTTTATGCATAGTACAATTACTTGGTTTTATTCAAACTTGCACTGCCATTGGTGTGGTTTTTAAGCAAATCAGTCCTCGTTTATCAATTGTGTTGCTAGATCAAATGGTTGAATGAAATATTCTTGATGTGCATGATATATGAAAAAAACATTAGTGCTTGCTTGTTATTTTTATTTTTCAAGGGTGGATTAAATTCGTCAAGAGATTTTTCAGAAACTATATATATGGAAAAGGAACCAAAGATAAACAAGGAAAAAAACAAAGTTTGTTTTTCTGAGTTATTGGATGCTATAGTCATAACTTGAGCATCATCTGAATGATGTAAACTTAATGAAATCATGTTTTCATATTCTTGTTACATATTTAGGAAGTTCTTTTTTATGTGTTGGATCAAGAAATTGTGTGGGGCATTGCAAGTAGCTAATATAGTTGATATTTTGGTCACAAAGAAAATAAAATATCGACAATTTACATTGTGTTTGCATCTCACTTCCATCCATCAGCATTTTTGTTTGACTTATTCGATGTGCATTACATCAAAACAATCGCCAGTGTTTAAAAAGAGAATAGGACAAAGAAAGAAACATGGAACAAGAGTGCTAGAGGTGTGTTTTTTAATTTCAATTGTGTACTATTCATTTACTGTTCGTTAATATTGTGTATTTCATGTGATTTTGACATAAGTGTCTATTTGCGTGTTCGTTGAATTCGTGCACTACTTTCACATGAAAATTAAATAGAGTAATTGTAGGAGAGCAAGAAGTGACAAGCAATGCATGAGAATAAATTCAAGAACAACGTGCAAACAGGAGGTATGTCTGTAATGATTAGACAAGGAACAACCATTTTTTTTGGTAAACTATATGCAAATGCAACAATATATATCGATACTAAATAGTACTGTGTATAATCCAAAAGTGTATATTGCATCTGTGGCTATCATATTAGTAGTGAGTTGAAAATTTATTGTTTGTCAAGATTTGATGTGCACAACTCCAATTTATCTGCATATTGAATGTTTTGTAGCAGAGTGAATAAATTTTCACCAAAGACGATCTGGGAATTATACAGACGTGCTAGCCTTCTATCATATGTAAATGGACAAGGTATTGAATCAAAATTATTGGTCTTGCATTGATTGGTTGATAGTGCATTGACAAAGTAATAAACATATAACATTAAAATAGATAACCATTGAATTGAGAAAATATGTGCTAGATTGCAAAATATAATCAAAGTTTAGATTATTTTCATTTGAAAAGAACGACATACACAAAGGTAGACTAGTACATTTCATAGAAATATGCTATGTACTTTGCTCATTTGAACAATGGTTGCATGGCTTTGGGCCATAGATTCTGTGTTGTTAATATGTACTTGTCATGTCATTTAACACCTATTTGTCAAAGTGCAATAAGATTTGGAAACAAGATGATCTTATTTGTTTCTATCTGTTAACACTATCGCTTGATGCAGTTAGTGTTATCGAGCAACAAAAAGAGAAAGAAAGGAAAGTGTTGACATTTGGTGCACAATGGCTTATTTTTCCAGTGATTGCACCCTATTACAAACCTCTAACACTAAAATTTGGTACTTAGCAATTTTTGCACACTATTGACTTGGTGGTGCTCCGATCATGTTGTGTTGGGAGGACAGAAAGATGTTATGTTGAATTGTGAGCAGTGTGAATGTAGCTAGGTTAGATACATGCACGCTGCTTGAGTAAGTCCAAACCATTTTTCTAGGTTTTTTTCGCATCCGTTAATAACTTTTGGAATTGTTATCCATCATTCCTAAGGATAACTAAGGAGATGATGTCTCTAGGCCCTCGGGTTGCAGACATGGAGTACCGAGAAGTAGACGAGCAGGAAGAGACCTCTATCATACCACACATCACCAATTTATCAATGGAATAAACATCCATCGCACTATCTTGTCTCACAAAGGACAACAAGTCTTGCTCCATGAGGTAACATGTCTGGTGTCATTCTAAGAAATCAAGCATTTGAACATGTTGCAAAGGGTCCTTTCTTGATGTTGAAAAATTTTTCTTGGAAATTATGCCTTTTTCCTCATTTCACCTTGGTGGTTGGTATGTTGTCCTAGAAAGTGGGCCACCCTCAGGAAAAGGGATGCTACTAGGGGTATCCTTAAAGTGTCATCGTACCATTCTTGTCCAAACTTGTCATTTTCCACACTTATTTCCTTTTGTCTCCTCATCTTTTTGGTTTTCAAGCATTACTAACCCAAGAAGGGATTGTACCTCATTTCATGGGAATAGGGGCTGATGACCTAGAGGTATATTGCAACTGCTATAAAATAATAAGAAACTAGTGTTGAAAGGAAAGTGAACACAACAAATAAGGACCATCAAAAGTTGATCCAACTTGAGCTCTACTTTCTTAGTGATTGCCCCGATCCCAAATTAATGTTAAATCTTGGAAACCCTAAAAGGGGGACCCTCAAATTTGAAAAATATAAATGAAAGCAGGGATTGGAAAGATGGAAAAAAGGGGTTTGGAAAAAGATGGCACACAAATAGTTTGTAAATCAAGAGAGATCACACCCCCAACAAAGGCACCCATAAATGAGACAATACGAACCCTTGTATGTCAAGAAACCCCATGCCCAAAAGTTACACCCCCATCCACTTCACGTTCTCGTACATGACTTATAAAGAGTCATGTTGGGAAACACTTCTTGACTTGGGGAATAATCTACCCAATAGGTCACCATGACAACCCTCCCATACTTAGTTTTGTCAAGTTGTATAAGGGCTTTGAGAATTTGTTTATTTTGAAAAGGGGGAATTCAATGCACATGTTTTGGTGGTTCTTTTATTAGATATGGCTTACTTGGCATGATGTGTATGACTTGTGGACCCTTGGAGGGCGAATCTGTTTGTATTTCCACGGATTTTTCGGGTGGAAGTCTATTCATGAAGACAAAAGGTTGCGTGGACCTTCATTGGGTCATGTAGCCAACAAGTTGGATGATGCACACCCTATCATTGGACACATGGAAGATAGAGAATTTCCTTTAGAGGTACTTGGACACCATGATATGAGCATGTTCTATCCCTTTGCACCCCAATGTTTGTCTAGGAGTGCCCAAAACATCACCTTCTATGCCCTAGAAATCACATGAGGGTTAGGGTTTTGATGGGGTTTCTCATGGATGATGGTGTTGTGACATGGTTTGAAGGAAAGAGAGACACTTGGCATGCATTAGATCACTTTGTGTCATAGTGTATGGCATTTGGAGGCCTAATGTTCTTCACCAAAGGCTTCAACATCTCTCTAGAAGGCCTAACGTCACCCTTTAGGGCACGACGTCACCCCTAAAAGGGGAATTTTACTTTGTGATTTTTTAATTTTAAGTTGTAAAAGACAAATAGCGAGGTCGACCTCTCTAATTTGATGTTGAATTTTGAAAAAGTGGACAAATTGGTTTTTGGGTGATCTCTTATAAATATATGTCACTTTCATTTCATTTGGATCATAACTCACTTGAGAATTACATATTACATGGATGAAATTTTCGCCCTACTTGGGAATATTTCTCTATCTATCTATTGAATATCTATTTGTGATGCTATTACTTGTCTATTTGTGAATAAAGTAAAGCACTACCTCTTGGATGCTTCTTGGTATTTTTGGTGGAATATACTTGATAAAGAAGGGTTTATTCATGGTATTCTTGGAATTGGTAAGGAATTTTTGCATTTATTGTTTGGTTTCTTTTTTTTTCAAGCATTAATTCATCTTTACCCTTGGAGAAGTATAAAGGCATACACCCTCCATCAATTCTACCTTGTTATCTTTGAATAAGATACTTTGCAAAGGTTGCTAAAAGAAGTAAAAAAGGCTTACACCCTTGTAGATTTACCTTGCTAGGTTTGTTTCCTCTATGGATTAAAAAGTCTTACACCCATAGAGAAGTAATAAACCTAGATTTTAAATAAGAGACTTCATTTCCCAATTGATTAAGCACTAGTCTAATTTACATTGGATATATAAAAGCATTGCATTGGTATATGTGAATTGTTGAGATATTGTAATTTTCTAAGTTGAAAATATTATACATGCTATAAGCGTATTTGTGCCCTAAGGGAGTCTTCTTTAGCTAAGTAGTTTTCTTCGTTGTTAAACGTTAATGCTACAACCATTAGGGCTGCAACAACATCCTCTAAAACTCTTCATTTACCCACCATTATACCACTAGAATTTACTTGTAAGCCCTGGTGATTATTCTACTAGTTATTGGCTAATTCTTGAGTGGTTTACTTGCTTATTTATGTGGCTAGAATTTGTTGTTGCATAAATTTTTTCTACATCCATTTGGATGTTACAACAATTGTTTATAACATCATATAACAATTTTCTAAGATCATCAAAATCTTGTTGTAATCATTGGAAGTTTCTCTACTCATTGTTATCTTTATTTCCAAGTATCTTGTATATGATTTTGATTGATAATTTGCAGTTGTCATAAATGTCCATTATCGATATATATATTCCAATACTGCTGAAATTTTGGGACAACAAGATTTCTTGCAGATTCCCCTTGGTTAAAGGCTTGGGTTATCATATTTTGTCTTGTTCCGAGCAGGGCTAAATAAGCATTACATTTGCTTGGCACTTCTTCTAGATGTGTTTCCTTTCCTCCTAAATTGGAGAAAATGAATTTATCATAAATCAATGACCTATTTTTCAAATTACATTGATTGTCACATTGATAGATGTGGAAGTATTGGAAACGCAAAATTGTGGAAGTGTAGCAAAGCAGGAGGATGATTGGTACAGATTCTCCACTCAAGGCTTGAAATTAGAATGTCTTAAGTACACCAAGTATAGTTTTGCAAACTAGACGAGGATTCAAAATCGAATGAGCGAATGCTTTCTCTATTTCCAGTATTTGTGCAGGATTCTAGCCTTTCAAGCCTTGCCCTGAGAATTCATGCCACTTATGGTTTTCCATTGGAAGAGTTGGTTGCATAGACACTTGTGCAATTTGCAAAGCGACGTCATCAGAACTTTGGCATAGGTGTGTGCTACAAAGAGGTGATACTTTGTCTATTTATAAATCGGTCTATATTCAAATCTTGTGCGAAGAACAGTTACATCTTCTCTTTCCACACTACTGCAGTTCCACATCTCGCATCATGTTTGATAGTGTGTGCTCTATGCATAGTACAATTACTTGAATTATCCAATTTTGCATTGGAATTCTTTGGAATACTTATAGATGCATGGTGTTTCCTATATTGAAAATTACATCACTTGTCACAATAAGGGATGCAGACCTATTGGAAATGAGGAGGCACAGAAGTGTAGCAATGCGGAAAGATGACTTGTGTGGGTCCTTCGAAAAAGGATTAAAAATAGATCGTCTTAAGTAGACCAAGTATAGCTATGAACATGTGGAGACACTTGGTGCAGCCATGTCTTGGGAACTTTGGCAGTAGCAAAGGAATATCACTAGCACAACCAGTATTGTGTATTTTCAATGTTTGTGTAGAGAATTTGTGTTGGTTATTATTGTGCAGTTTTTCACCTGCTATTGCAAAACCTTCATCCAAACTTAAAAGTGGTGAAGTAAAAACAAATTTGACTAGAAAATTATCCAAAATAAATAGATCGCATACCTAGGATTACCCTAAATCCAAGAGTAGGATGTCAATCTGTTAAACTGTGTTTTGTACATGTATTGATTACATCATCGAGCAATTTACAGATAAGCAACACATTTGATTCACATTGCTTGTAGATGTGTGGCCTTTCCTCCTAAATCAGGAAAAAAATCAATTCATCATAAATCAATGACCTATTTTTCAAATTACATTACTTGTCACAATCATGGATGTTGAAATATTGGAAATGCGGAATTGTAGAAGTGTTGCAATGTAAGAGGATGGCATGCGCATGGATTAAAAATAGACTGTCTTACGTAAACCAAGTATACATGTGTGTTCTGTTAGAATTCATGCCACTTATGGTCTGGCATTGGCAGATTTGGTTGCATAGACACTTTTTCAATTGGAAAAGCGATGTCATCAACATTTTCACTTAGGTGTATACTGCATAGAACTAGTACTTTGTCTATTTAGCACTTGGTCTATACTCAAATATTGTGTGGAGAAATGATACATCTTCTCTTTCTAGAATGTCATGATTCAGGATCTCACGTCATGTTTGATAGTGTGTACACTATGCATAGTACAGTTACTTGGTTTTATTCAAACTTGCATTTCCATTGGTGTGGTTTTTAAGCAAATCAGTCCTCTTTTATCAGTTGTGTTGCTGGATCAAATGGTTGAATGAAATATTCCTGATGTGCATGATATATGAAAAAAAATTAGTGCTTGCTTGTTATTTTTCTTTTTGAAGGGTGGATTAAATTCATGAAGAGATTTTTCAGAAACTATATATATGGAAAAGGAACCAAAGATAAACAAGGACAAAAACAAAGTTTTTTTTTTTTTTCTGAGTTATTGGATGCTATAGTCATAACTTGAGCATCATCTGAATGATATAAACTTAATGAAATCATGTTTTCATATTCTTCTTACATATTTAGGAAGTTCTTGTTTATGTGTTGGATCAAGAAATTGTGTGGGGCATTGCAAGTAGCTGATATAGTTGATATTTTGGTCACAAAGAAAATAAAATATCGACAATTTACATTATGTTTGCATCTCACTCCCATCGATCGGCATTGTTGTTTGACTTATTCGATGTGCATTACATCGAAACAATCACCAATGTTTATAAAGAGAATAGGACAAAGAAAGGAACATGGAACAAGAGTTGTAGAGGTGTGTTTTTTAATTTCAATTGTGTACTATTCATGTTATTCGTTAACATTGTGTATTTCATGTGATTTTGACATAAGTGTCTATTTGTGTTCTCATTGAATTTGGTGCACTACTTTCACATGAAAATGAAATAGATCAATTGTAGGAGAGCAACAAGTGACAAGCAATGCATGAGAAGAAACTCAAGAACAACGTGCCAAGAGGAGGTATGTTTGTAATAATTAGACAAGGAACAACCTTTTTTTTTTGGTAAACTATATGCAAATGCAACAATATATATCGATATTACATAGTACTGTGTATAATCCAAAGTGTATATTCATCTGTGGCTATCATATCAGTAGTGAGTTGAAAATTTATTGTTTGTCAAGATTTGATGTGCACAACTCCAATTTATCTGCATATTGAATGTTTTGCAGTGGAGTGAATAAATTTTCACCAGAGACGATCTGGGAATTACACAAACGTGCTAGCCTTCTATCATATGTAAATGGACAAGGTATTGAATCAAAATTCTTGGTCTTGCATTGATTGGTTGATAGTGCATTGACAGAGTAATAAACATATAACATTAAAATAGGTAACCATTGAATTGAGAAAATATGTGCTAGATTGCAAAATATAATCAAAGTTTAGATTATTTTCATTTGAAAAGAAAGACATACACAAAGTTAGACTAGTACATTTCATAGAATTATGCTATGTACTTTGTTCATTTGAACAATGGTTGCATGGCTTTGGGCCATAGATTCTGTGTTGTTAATATGTACTTGTCATGTCATTTAACACCTATTTGTCAAAGTGCAATAAGATTTGGAAACAAGATGATCTTATTTGTTTCTATCTGTTAACACTATCGCTTGATGCAGTTAGTGTTATCGAGCAACAAAAAGAGAAAGCAAGGAAAGTGTTGACATTTGGTGCACGATGGCTTATTTTTCCAGAGATTGCACCCTATTACAAACCTCTAACACTAACATTTGGTACTTAGCAATTTTTGCACGCTATTGACTTGGTGGTGCTCATATCATGTTGTGTTGGGAGGAAAGAAATATGTTATGTTGAATTGTGAATGGTGTGAATGTCGTTAGGTTAGATACCTGCACGCTGCTTGAGTAAGTGAAAACCATTTTTCTAGGTTTTTGTTGCATCCGTGAACAACTTTTGTAATTGTTATCCATCATTCATGGGGATAACTAAGGAGATGATGTCTCTAGGCCCTCAGGTTGCAGACATGGAGTACCAAGAAGTAGAAGAGAAGGAAGAGACCTCTATCATACTACACATCACCCGTTGATCAATGGAAGAAACATCCACCGCACTATCTTGGCTCACAAAGGACAACAAGTCTTGCTCCATTGGGTAACATGTATGGTGTCATTCTAATAAATAAAGCATTTGAACATGTTGCAAAGGGTCCTTTCTTGATGTTGAAAACATTTTCTTGGAAATTATGCCTTTTTCCTCATTTCACCTTGGTGGTTGGCATGTTGTCCTAGAAAGTGGGCCAGCCTCAGGAAAAGGGATGCTACTAGGGGTATCCTTAAAGTGTCATCGTACCATTCTCGTCCATACTTTTCATTTTCCACACTTCTTTACTTTTGTCTCCTCATCTTTTTGGTTTTCGAGCATTACTGACCCAAGAAGGGATTGTACCTCATTTCATGGGAATAGGGTCGAATGACCCAGAGGTATATTGCAACTACTATAAAATAATAAGAAACTAGTGTTGAAAAGAAAGTGAACACAACAAATAAGGACCATCAAAAATTGATCCAACTTGAGCTCTACTTACTTAGTGATTTCCCCGATCCCAAATTAATGTTAAATCTTGGAAACCCTAAAAGGAGGACCCTCAAATTTGAAAACTATAAATGAAAGCAAGGATTGGAAAGATGGAAAAAAGGGGTTTGGAAAAAGGTGGCACACAAATAGTTTGTAACTAAAGGGAAATCACACCCTCAACAAAGGCACCCATAAATGAGACAATACGAGTCCTTGTATGTCAAGAAACCCAATGCCCAAAATTTACACCCCCATCCACTTCATGCTCTCTTACATGACTTAGAAAGAGTCATGTTGGGAAACACTTCTTGACTTGGGGAATGATCTACCCAATAGGTCACCATGACAACCCTCCCATACTTAAATTTGTCAAGTTGTATAAGGGATTTGAGAATTTGTTTATTTTGAAAAGGGGGAATTCAATGCACATGTTTGGGTGGTTATTTTATTAGATATGGCTTACTTGGCATGATGTGTATGACTTGTCGACCCTTGGAGGGTGAATCTGTTTGTCTTTCCATGGATTTTTTAGGTGGAAGTCTATTCATGAAGACAAAAGGTTGCTTGGACCTTCATTGGGTCATGTAGCCAACAAGTTGGATGATGTACCCCCTCTCATTGGACACATGGGAGATAGAGAATTTCCTTTAGAGGTACTTGGAAACCATGATATGAGCATGCTTTATCCCTTTGCACCCCAATGTTGGTCTAGGAGTGCTCAAAACATCACCTTCTATGCCCTAGACATCACATGAGGGCTAGGGTTTTGAAGGGGTTTCTCATGGATGATGGTGTTGTGACATGGTTTGAAGGAAAGAGAGACACTTGGAATGCATTAGAGAACTTGGTGTCATATATTATGGAATTTGGAGGCCCAATTTTCTTCACCAAAGGCTTCAACATCTCTCTAGAAGGCCTAACATCACCTTTTAGGGCATGACATCACCCCTAAAAGGGGAATTTTACTTTGTGATTTTTTAATTTTAAGTTGTAAAAGAAAAATAGGGAGGTCAGCCTCTCTAATTTGATGTTGAATTTTGAAAAAGTGGACAAATTTGTTTTTGGGTGATCTCTTATAAAAAATATGTCACTTTCATTTCATTTGGATCATAACTCACTTGAGAATTACATATTACATGGCTGAAATTTTCGTCCTACTTGGGAATTTTGCGCTATCTATCTATTGAATATATCTTTGTGATGCTATTACATGTCTATCTGTGAATAAAGTAAGGCACTACCTCTTGGATTCTTCTTGGTATTTTTGGTGGAATATACTTGATAAAGACAGGTTTATTCATGGTATTCTTGGAATTGGTAAGGATTTTTTGCATTTATTGTTTTGTTTCCTTTTTTTTCAAGCATTAATTCATATAGACCCTTAGAGGAGTATAAAGGCATACACCCTCCATCAATTCTACCTTGTTATCTTTGAATAAGATACTTTGCAAAGGTTGCTAAAAGGAGTAAAAAAGGCTTACACCCTTGTAGATTTACCTTGCTAGGTTTGTTTGCTCTAAGGATTAAAAGGCTTACACCCATAGAAAAGTAATAAACCTAGATTTTAAATAAGAGACTTCATTGCCCAATTGATTAAGCACTAGTCTAATTTACATTGGATATATAAAATCATTGGATTGGTATATGTGAATTGTTGAGATATTGTAATTTTCTAAGTTGGAAATATTATACATGCTATAAGCTTATTTGTGCCCTAAGGGTGTCTTCTTTAGCGAAGTAGTTTTCTTTGTTGTTAAAAATTAATGCTACAACCATTAGGGCTGCAACAACATCCTCTAAAACTCTTCATTTACCCACCATTCTACCACTAGAATTTACTTGTAATCCCTAGTGATTATTCTACTAGTTATTGGCTAATTCTTGAGTGGTTTACTTGCTTATTTATGTGGCTAGAATTTACTGTTGCATAATTTTTTTCTACATCCTTTTGGATGTTACAACACTTGTTGATAACATCATATAACAACCCTCTAACATCATCAAAATCTTATTGTAATCATTGGAAGTTTCTCTACTCATTGTTATCTTTATTTCCAAGTATCTTGTATATGATTTTGATTGATAATTTGCAGTTGTCATAAATGTACATTGTCGGTATATATATTCCAATACTACTTAAATTTTGGGACAACAAGGTTTCTTGCAGATTCCCCTTGGTTAAAGGCTTGGATTATCATCTTTTGGCTTGTTCTGAGCATGGCTAAATAAGCATTACATTTTCTTGGCACTTCTTCTATATGCGTTTCCTTTCCTCCTAAAGTGGAGAAAATGAATTTATCATAAATCAATGACCTATTTTTCAAATTACATTGCTTGTCACATCGATAGATGTGGAAGTATTGGAAATGCAAAATTGTGGAAGTGTAGCAAAGCGAGAGGATGACTGGTACAGGTTCTCCACTCAAGGCTTCAAAATAGACTGTCTTAAGTACTCCAAGTATAGTTTTGAAAACTAGATGAGGATTCAAAATCAAATGAGCGAATGCTTTCAATATTTCTAGTATTTGTGCAGGATTCTAGACTTTTGAGCCTTGCCCTAAGAATTCATGCCACTTATGGTTTTCCATTCTAAGAGTTGGTTGCATAAACACCTGTGCGATTTGCAGAGCGATGTCATCAGTACTTTGGCATAGGTGTGTGCTACAAAGAGGTGATACATTGTCTATTTATAAATCGGTCTATATTCAAATATTGTGCGAAGAATGGTTACATTTTCTCTTTCCACACCACTGCAGTTCCACATCTCGCCTCTTTTTTGATAGTGTGTGCTCTATGCATAGTACAATTACTTGGATTATCCAATTTTGCATTGGAATTCTTTGGAATACTTATATATGCATGGTGTTTCCTATATTGCAAATTACATCACTTGTCACAATAAGGGATGCAGAACTATTGGAAATGTGAAGGCATAGAAGTGTAGCAATGCGGCAAGATGACTCGTGTGGGTCCTTCGCAAAAGGATAAAAAATATATCATCTTAAGTAGACCAAGTATAGTTATGAACATGTGGAGACACTTGGTGCAGCCATGTCTTGGGAACTTTGGCAGCGACAGAGGAATATCACTAGCACAACCAATATTGTGTATTTTCAATGCTTGTGTAGAGAATTTGTGTTGGTTATTATTGTGCAGATGTTCACCTGCTATTGAAAAACCTTCATCCAACCTTAAAAGTGGTGAAGTAAAAAAAAATTGACTAGCAAATTATCCAAGATAAATAGATCGCATACCTAGGATTACCCTAAATCCAAGAGTAGGATGCCAATCTGTTAAACTGTGTTTTGCACATGTATTGGTTACATCATCGAGTAGTTTACAGATAAGCAACACATTTGATTCGCATTGCTTGTAGATGTGTGGCATTTCCTCCTAAATCAGAAAAAATCATTTCATCATAAATCAATGACCTATTTTTAAAATTACATTGGTTGTCACAATCATGGATGTTGAAGTATTGGAAATGTGGAATTGTAGAAGTGTTGCAATGTAAGAGGATGACATGTGCATGGCTTAAAAATAGACTGTCCTACATAAACCAAGTATACATGTGTGTACTGTAAGAATTCATGCCACTTATGGTCTGGCATTGCCAGATTTGGTTGCATAGACACTTTTGCAATTGGAAAAGCGATGTCATCAACACTTTCACTTAGGTGTATACTACACAGAACTAGTACTTTGTCTATTTAGCACTTGGTCTATACTCAAATATTGTGTGGAGAAATGATACATCTTCTCTTTCTAGAATGTCATGATTCAGGATCTCACATCATGTTTGATAGTGTGTACTCTATGCATAGTATAATTACTTGGTTTTATTCAAACTTGCATTGCCATTGGTGTGGTTTTTAAGCAAATCAATCCTCTTTTATCAATTGTGTTGTTGGATCAAATGGTTGAATGAAATATTCTTGATGTGCATGATATATGAAAAAAACATTAGTGCTTGCTTGTTATTTTTCTTTTTCAAGGGTGGATTAAATTCGTCAAGAGATTTTTCAGAAACTATATATATGGAAAAGGAACCAAAGATAAACAAGGACAAAAACAAACTTTTTTTTCCTGAGTTATTGGATGCTATAGTCATAACTTGAGCATCATCTTAATGATATTAACTTAATGAAATCATGTTTTCATATTCTTGTTACATATTTAGGAAGTTCTTATTTATGTGTTGGATCAATAAATTTTTTTGGCATTGCAAGTAGCTGATACAGCTGATATTTTGGTCACAAAGAAAATAAAATATCAACAATTTGCATTGTGTTTGCATCTCACTTCCATCGATCGGCATTGTTGTTTGACTTATTCGATGTGCATTACATCGAAACAATCACCAATGTTTAAAAAGAGAACAGGACAAAGAAAGAAACATGGAACAAGAGTTGTAGAGGTGTATTTTTTAATTTCAATTGTGTACTATTCATTTGTTGTTCGTTAACATTGTGTATTTCATGTGATTTTGACATAAGCATCTATTTGCGTGTTCATTGAATTTGGTGCACTACTTTCACATGAAAATGAAATAGAGCAATTATAGGTGAGCAAGAAGTGACAAGCAATGCATGAGAAGAAACTCAAGAACAATGTGCCAACAGGAGGTATGTCTGTAATAATTAGACAAGGAACAACCTTTTTTTTTGGTAAACTATATGCAAATGCAACAATATATATCGATATTACATAGTATTGCGTATAATCCAAAGTGTATATTGCATTTGTGGCTATCATATCAGTAGTGAGTTGAAAATTTATTGTTTGTCAAGATTTGATGTGCACAACTCCAATTTATTTGCATATTGAATGTTTTGTAGCAGAGTGAATAAATTTTCACCAGAGACGATCTGGGAATTACATAGACATGCTAGCCTTCTATCATATGTAAATGGACAAGGTATTGAATCAAAATTCTTGGTCTTGCATTGATTGGTTGATAGTGCATTGACAAAGTAATAAACATATAACATTAAAATAGATAACCATTGAATTGAGAAAACATGTGCTAGATTGCAAAATATAATCAAATTTTAGATTATTTTCATTTGAAAAGAATGACATACACAAAGGTAGACTAGTACATTTCATAGAATTATGCTATGTACTTTGCTCATTTGAATAATGGTTGCATGGCTTTGGGCCATAGATTCTGTGTTGTTAATATGTACTTGTCATGTCATTTAGTGCTTATTTGTCAAAGTGCAATAAGATTTGGAAACAAGATGATATTATTTGTTTCTATCTGTTAACAATATCGCTTGATGCAGTTAGTGTTATCGAGCAACAAAAAGAGAAAGAAAGGAAAGTGTTGACATTTGGTGCACGATGGCTTATTTTTCCAGAGATTGCACCCTATTACAAACCTCTAACACTAACATTTGGTACTTAGCAATTTTTGCACGCTATTGACTTGGTGGTGCTCATATCATGTTGTGTTGGGAGGAAAGAAATATGTTATGTTGAATTGTGAATGGTGTGAATGTCGTTAGGTTAGATACCTGCACGCTGCTTGAGTAAGTGAAAACCATTTTTCTAGGTTTTTGTTGCATCCGTGAACAACTTTTGTAATTGTTATCCATCATTCATGGGGATAACTAAGGAGATGATGTCTCTAGGCCCTCAGGTTGCAGACATGGAGTACCAAGAAGTAGAAGAGAAGGAAGAGACCTCTATCATACTACACATCACCCGTTGATCAATGGAAGAAACATCCACCGCACTATCTTGGCTCACAAAGGACAACAAGTCTTGCTCCATTGGGTAACATGTATGGTGTCATTCTAATAAATAAAGCATTTGAACATGTTGCAAAGGGTCCTTTCTTGATGTTGAAAACATTTTCTTGGAAATTATGCCTTTTTCCTCATTTCACCTTGGTGGTTGGCATGTTGTCCTAGAAAGTGGGCCAGCCTCAGGAAAAGGGATGCTACTAGGGGTATCCTTAAAGTGTCATCGTACCATTCTCGTCCATACTTTTCATTTTCCACACTTCTTTACTTTTGTCTCCTCATCTTTTTGGTTTTCGAGCATTACTGACCCAAGAAGGGATTGTACCTCATTTCATGGGAATAGGGTCGAATGACCCAGAGGTATATTGCAACTACTATAAAATAATAAGAAACTAGTGTTGAAAAGAAAGTGAACACAACAAATAAGGACCATCAAAAATTGATCCAACTTGAGCTCTACTTACTTAGTGATTTCCCCGATCCCAAATTAATGTTAAATCTTGGAAACCCTAAAAGGAGGACCCTCAAATTTGAAAACTATAAATGAAAGCAAGGATTGGAAAGATGGAAAAAAGGGGTTTGGAAAAAGGTGGCACACAAATAGTTTGTAACTAAAGGGAAATCACACCCTCAACAAAGGCACCCATAAATGAGACAATACGAGTCCTTGTATGTCAAGAAACCCAATGCCCAAAATTTACACCCCCATCCACTTCATGCTCTCTTACATGACTTAGAAAGAGTCATGTTGGGAAACACTTCTTGACTTGGGGAATGATCTACCCAATAGGTCACCATGACAACCCTCCCATACTTAAATTTGTCAAGTTGTATAAGGGATTTGAGAATTTGTTTATTTTGAAAAGGGGGAATTCAATGCACATGTTTGGGTGGTTATTTTATTAGATATGGCTTACTTGGCATGATGTGTATGACTTGTCGACCCTTGGAGGGTGAATCTGTTTGTCTTTCCATGGATTTTTTAGGTGGAAGTCTATTCATGAAGACAAAAGGTTGCTTGGACCTTCATTGGGTCATGTAGCCAACAAGTTGGATGATGCACCCCCTCTCATTGGACACATGGGAGATAGATAATTTCCTTTAGAGGTACTTGGACACCATGATATGAGCATGCTATATCCCTTTGCACCCCAATGTTGTTCTAGGAGTTGTCGATCCCTTTTCACGCTTGGTCGTTCTTTGACTGCAACTCTCCTCCCAATGCTGACCTGCATTCACTAAAGACAAACAAAGAACTCCACATGCATTTGATCTATGAACTAACGGGTTAGAGATTTAATCAATCATACAATCAATATTCCAATAATGACAACCTCATATGGCGGGACGGGAAAAGCAATTCTTTTATTAACTTCACAATGATACCTTACAATGATAAATTCGGCTACTGCTCCTTGATCCTGGTCCTGGGCTCATCTTCCACTGTCTTCCAACTACTTTTCTCTACACTTCTCTTTGCACAAGGATGGATAAAGGCTGGGACAATGGGAATGCTCAATTGGGTATAGTTTCTTTACTATGATTCTCCTCTTCCAAATGGGACCCCTAACCCTTCTTTTATAGGCTAGAAGAAGCTAGGTATTTGGTCGAATGTCTAGCCATGCATGACCAAAAGGTTTAGTTAACTTACCCAAAGTTGTGTGTTCCATCCGCAACTTTATTTTTTTCATGATTTTGTAGGTACACGCGGGCTGTCTTGGGTCATCTAGTGTGTACACGCGTGCAGTAATGTAGCAGGGCATGTGGGCATTTATAAAAGGGGTTTTTAAGAAGTGTTGTTCAGCAATGTTTTAGCAAAGAAGGAATCTGAGATGGCCTAATGCCAGGTATGCATGTCTGGTGCAAATTAGGGTTATAACAGATGCCCCCTAATGTGTGAGGTCAGAAGAGCATCTGATGGCCGAAATACATTAAAAATCTTCACCGATGTGCCGAACAAGTGAGCGCAGGGACCAGAAATCGAGAGGTGTCATCTGCAAAATAATAATTGTCTCACTGAGGTGGGCATACCCATGCTCGGGATAAAATAAAATCATGGCTACTAATCAAATACATTGTAGATCCATGTCATATAACTATATAAAGTGTAGCCATGAGCAATACACAACGGAGCTACATCTCGAAATCAAAAAGATATACGTGTAGAGTATCCATCTTCTAGAAGATGATAAGGCATGATGGTTGGAGATGAGGTCTTTAGAGCTCAAGCAACAACTTCAAAATCTTCAAAACTAAGGAAGGAGTGTAATATGAGTGTATGACTTCACTACCCAGAGGTCTTCGATGGCTCGTCGGTCATGGACTAGAGAATATTGATGATCAAACTGAAGGCTTCATTGATTTTGAACAAAGACTTGATTGGACGCTCAGGATGGTCGGGCATGAGGGAAAGAGACAAATTGCAGAGGGGCCAACTCAGGCTTGGTAAAAAATTCCCTTGGACAATAGCACGACAAATGATGAGACTCAGGCAGCATGGCATTAACATAAGTTTACGAGGCAGGAGGCAACGCAAACTCTCCATATGTTTGGAAGAATAACCAAACGGAGGAGGACACAACTCTATGTAGCGAGAACAGCTTCCTAAGGTCGTATTAAATCCCAGATTTTGACAAACAAATAGACATATGTGCTTTATCCAAGGGAGACTCATTATGTTGTCATTAAAGAAAATACTTTTTCCTTCCTCTTTTTGGGGTATATTTGATTTTTTTGTCTTTTTCAATAATTTTGGAAAAAGAATAAAAGAATGTTACATTACAAAGGAGGAATGAGGTTGCAAACATACAATTTCAAGGCACAGGGACAAGACTGATGTTCAAAGTAAGGACACTCGGGAAAAATCCTCCAGGGGCCAAAGGTGTCAAGACACAGAGGCAAAGTGCTACAGGGCTTGCGTATAAGGCATGCTTTAGATGGTTTAGTTGACAACAACATGGAGCCGACATTAGGCCAAAGACGTGGGTATGAAAATGGGATTAATAAAACATACAATGATAACGTCCTTAAATGTGAGTTTGACGAGCCCAAAGAAGGTAAGCTCGATGGTTTTTCATATTTAGAGAGTCTGAAAAATGTAAAAGGAGACTCCACTGGGGTACCTTTTTCGAAGGTAGTCTAGTCGGTTCGAAAAAGGGGAAAACTAGCACTGAAAAGACATCTATTCAAAACCATTTTAACGAGTGTGATAAAGACAAGATCACTCGGCCATTTTTTCATTTTTAAGGAGTCTGAAAAAATCTTAACTATGGACTCCTTCATGAATGTTCTTCTGGACCATTTTAATGAGTGTGAAAGAATAAGGTCTCTCAGTGATCTTTTCAATTTTAGGGATTCTAAAAAGAGCTTAACTATGGAATCTGTGGGGGTTCCTTTTTTGTACATTTAGTCCCTCAAGCCCGAAAAAGGGTTAAAATGATACCTGAGAGTACTCTTCTAGAGAACTGAAGTTCCTTAGAGTATACCTTTGTTCATACAATTGATCGTCCAAACCGAAAAAGGGGTAAACTACTGTCGGATAGACGTGACTTCAAATTTCAGTTTAATGAGCATGAAAGGCTAGAAGATCACTCGAAAATATTTTCATGTTTAGAGGGTCTAAAAAGGGCTTAAAAGAAGACCTGTTATGTTTTTTGGGAGTCCCGAGGGTGAGATCAAGAGTGAAAAGGAATCATGCAAATGAGGTTCAAACTCATAATCAGGAAAAACAAAAAGGACTCCTGAGCCTACATTCATTAGTGACAACATGGACACCATAATGCAACCAGGATCTACCTAGGGCATCCATGTTCCAGTAAGCTCTACCACCAAATCGCGACACTTCTAAAGCAGTAATGATGGTTTTGTGTCGCAACTTGATGGGATCGATCTTATGGCAAAGGGATAAAGACAACGAGATACAAAATTCGGGGTGGAAACCTAACCTATATGCTCAAGTTGATCATCTGAGGTTTTTCCCACAGACCGTCAAAAGTGACCCAAAACTCCAAAAAAATGTCCTGTTACCCGATCATAACCTTCCAACGCAACTCTTGAATCAATCTAAATGGTTTTCAATTTAAAGAAAATGATAAGGGGGACCAAAAAAATGACAAAAAAGGGGCCAAAAAGTCTATAAATAGAAGCTGGCAGCTCATTATCACCATTGTTGATTTGGAAATTGACTTTGGAGCAAAAAACCCCCTTTGATAAAAGTGGTGATTCTGGGAGCTACAGTGGATGAAACGACCATCCGTCTGGACCAAGTAAGTATAAACTCTCTCCTCTTGTAATTTAAATCTTTATTTATTCTTTTAGTTTCAAGTTTTGGGGGGGCGTCGACCTTCAAAAGGTCAGCCCTAGGTCCACGTGGGTTGTCTTATGACAGGCCACATGTACACTCAGGCAGAGGAAAAACTACACGTGTGTACACATGACTATCATCATTACAGCCCGCATGGACCCTTTATTTAATGAAAAAAATTTAAAAAAGAAATGGTTAACCCTCCTGAACTTGGTGTTTTGCAGGATGTATGTTCACTGGAGGGAAAGAGATCATGAGAAGATTAGTGATTTGGTCGGGGAAGACCCCAATGTTTTTGTTCCCTTAATGTAACGTGGGTTCCTCAAGTTCTTCCTATGTTCTTTTATGTGGACACAACCTAGGCTACTGAAAGCCTTGGTTGATTATTGGCATCTCGACGTAGAGGCCTTTATGTTAGAGGGGCAGTCACTAGTGCCTACTACAGAGGACATATATTTTTTGACTGGCCTCTCCAAGAGAGGGGAACCAATCAATTTCTGGACATTTCCTTCGGGGCCTCATAACATATCGGAATTGATAGGACTTTATTGTGAGGCCGGTACAGACCGATCGAGCTCACAGGTGCCCATAAGAAAGATCATGGATTTATCACTGCAGGTGATTGTGTTGCTTATTGGGTGGATGACTGGTTCTATGGCTCTATATCAGATGTCCCGTGCACATATGAACTGTGCAGTCCAGTGCTTAAATGCACAGATATTTGACTGGAGCAGTACATTGCTAGATTGTATGAAGAGGCAGCTGAGATATTGTCGATCACAGATGTAGAGGAACTTTGTGTTCGGAACGATTCTACGCTCTTTCTTCTTTGAAAGAGTTCTAAGTTTCAGTCCTCGAGTGGTGGTATGAGGACATCAGGCCTCTCTTCCTGCGGTTTGCAGATGGGCAGTGTTACTGCCACGACAGGGTGGTGGAAGGACCAATGAGTCCTTTGATGATGATTTATTTTCTTGGTTGTCACGACAGATCCCATTCATAGAGGATTACCCTTATGCTAGGATTGATTTCTCGAGAGATCCTAAGATACTGGTACCTCCTAGAGAGAAGTGAGGAGAGATGGGTAAGTTTGCATCATTTTTTTGTTTTTTGTGAAACATATGTAATTTTTATGTTGTTTTTTTATATATCATTTTTTTTATACCAGAGTATTTGACAGATATGTGTCTATTATGTGCAGATGTGGGACCAATGCGACCTACGGATTACGTGAGGAACATGCATCATCCTCGGCTAGGGGATGCACCTTCCACTGCAGGGGGACCAACAGCAGCAGCAGAGCTTCCAGCTGGTGAGGCTGAGAGGGTTTTGAGACAAGTCGAGCGAAACTTTATCTCGCTCACCCGCACAGTCCCTATGGCATAGATTGAGGATCTTCCATCATCTATGCAGCCTCATGTAGTGGGGGCACCACGGACGTGGGTCCGACTGTTTCAGCGTTTGGAAAACACTGTTGATCATTACAACAATGCCCACAGGCCCTAACCTTAGTTAGTCTATACTTTTCACGTGCCGAAAGCACTACTTGTATATATTTTTTGAGGGCATAAGCCCCATGAATCGTTACTGGTCATACTTTTGAGGCGCTTGCATCCACCTATGTACTTTGATGATTATGATATTATATATGGATTTTTATGTCTTTTTGTCTTATGGATCATATTTTCCTTTAAAAATGTATTTACATGTTTATGTGTATGTCTTTTTATATGTGTGCGAGATGCCAGTCTAAAATTTGATTAGCTAGAGTATCTGTAATTTGGTTTAATCTCCTAGGAACATGAAAATATGTAATATAATCAAAGCTTCATTCTAAGAGACGTACCATAAGGAATCGTCAGTGTAAATTCGGATTATGAACATGGTAGACTCTATTTAACCGAGACACAACCAATTGAGCGTCTAAATAGACCCAGAGATGAGAGATACCAAATGACAGGTCGTCACGAAGAAACTCAATAACTGCACTATACTCGATGACATTATTTGTGGTGTCACCTAAGAATATACCTCCGGAAGATAATAACTGGCCTCGAGGTGTAAAAATTACCCAAGCTACGGAGGCAAGCCTCCGAGTGTACCGGCTAGCACCATCTACATACCCAATGAACACCTCTAATTCACTTGACATCTGCCACAGTGACAAAAGATAACATCAAAAAGGACACGTCCATAATACTAAAAGAAACTAGAAAGTAATAGTACAAAGACTATACATATGTTACAAAAAGTTACCCAAGGTGACCTACCTATGAGTAATACTTCTTGAGGTAGAGCCCATTTCTAGTCTCTGCCAAAGCATTTCCCTCAAAGTCAACCAGATGATAAGTGCCCTTTTTTAGAACCTCTTTTATGATGAAAGGTCCGAACCACATGGGTTTGAATTTTCCTGCCCCCAGGGGGTCCTTATCTTGGTCATAGACTAGGAAAAGGTCGCCTTCAGAGAAAATCCGAGGATGAACGGACCGATCATACTGACACTTGAATTTATTTTTGTGAGCCTCATTGGCCAGGGCCGCATCACGATGCTACTCATTAAACCACTCAAGGTATAATAACCGTTCTTCAAGTGGAGAAGTGTCTGGCAATAACTGTACTAGAAACTTTATGGACGGGATCTGACATTCAATAGGCAAGACTGCTTCTAGCCCGTAAACGAGTTGAAAAGGTGAGAAACCGGTTGCAATATTAATAGACGTTCGGTAAGCCCATAATGTCGAGTATAACATCAAATTGCAATTTGACTTGGCTGAATTGATCATTTGTTGTAGGATGGTCTTAAGAGATTTATTTACAGCTTCCACCTGACCATTTTCTTGGGGCTAGTAGGGTGACGAATGTTCTTGACGCAACCCAAGATTTGATGTTAACTCGGTCATCATCTAGTTCTGAAAGTGACTGCCATGGTCAGTGACAATCTCTCTCGAGATGTTGAACCTTGCTATTATATGGTTGAATAAAAAGAGATTCACAGCCTCTCCATCATCTTTAAACGTTGGCATAGCTTCAACCCACTTTGTGAAGTATTCTATGGCTACAATGATATAACTGTGCCCCTTGCTGAAGGAGGGTTGCATGTAGTGTAATCAATCCCCCACTTGGTGAAGGGAACAACTGTGATGATAGGAAAAATGGGAGTGGGATGTGCCCTCATCTTCTGAGAGAATATCTACACGGGTGGCATTTCTTAACCGATTCAATACAATCTTTGATTAGTGTCAGCCAGAAGTAACTTGCTCATAAAATATTTTGGGTTGTTGCCAACCCAAACAAATGACCGCCACATGCTCCGGTATGGAAATCGTTAAGCACGATAACTACTTCTTCATAAGTGAGACATTGGCGCAGGATGCAGCCTACACCTCTTTGATACAACGTATCATTGAGTATGAGATAATTCTTGGCCCGATGGCGTATACGGTGACACTCATCATGAGAAGCAAAGGTGGGGCACTTCAAAGTCTGGAGATAGATAAGTGTATCTCCATACCAGGGATCTGAAGATGTGATCAAAAACATATCTCCTCTGATAGGTGACTCTTCGAGAACAACATCACCTAACTCAACCGGAAGTTTTGAAATAAGTTCTGCGAAGACCAGTGACTTTTTAGATTTCGCTGAAACGAAATCTAAGTCAAATTCCTGGAGGATGACTATCCATCTACTGATCTTTCCGCCTATTACCCGTCATGTCAACATGAATTTAAATGGATTCACAATGGAAATGACAGTGGTCTTGAGAAATAGAACATAATGATGGAACTGTTGAATAGCATGGACTACTTCCAACGTAAGTTTTTCGATGTGAGAATAATTGAGTTTTGGTTTGACTAGGTCTTGACTCAGGTAATCGATCACATATTCTAAGAAAAAATCATCTTCCTGAACTAAGACCATGCTGATGGTTGACTCTGCTGCAGCCAGGTATAATAAGAAATCTTTGTTATAGTTAGGTGGCCGAAGTAGAGGGGCAGTTGTGAGGTATTTATTCAATGCTTCGAAAGAGCATTGAGCAACATCATCCCAATAAAAAGGAACATCTTTCTTCAGTAAGCGCATAAATCCCTTTGTGATCTCTGCATAGTTAGCGATGAAACGCCTTAAAAAATTTGCCTTGCCCTGTAGACTCTGAAGTTGAAGGATTGTGCATGGGGGAGGCAACTAAATTATTGCCTCAACCTTGAGAGGATCGACCATGATCCCTGTTGTTGACACTATGAAACCTAACAAACGTCTTGATGTTATGCAAAAGTTGCACTTGTTTGGATTCAAGCGAATTCAAAAGTAGCGACATCACTCAAATATAAGTCAGAGGTGTGTGGGATGATCCATTCTCTTGTGACATTGAGAGGCTAAATCATCTAAATAGGCCTCGACTATATGCTTGAAATCATGGAAATCAAAAGACATGGCCTACTGAAAGGTCGCTCCAGCATTTTTTAGAGCAAAAGGCATCTTACGAAACGTGAATGTACCCCATGGACAAATGAATGTCGTTTTGTGTTGGTCTTCAAGTTTGATTTGTATTTGATTATATCCTAAAAAACCGTCCATGAAAGAGAAGGCCTCACAACCTGCACATTCATCAATTATCTGTTCAATGAATGGTGTGGGAAAATTATCTTTTGAACAGGCCTTGTTCAAATCATGGAAGTCTGTACATACACGAATCGCACCCTATTTCTTATTGACCAGCACAGGATTTGACACCCATTGGGTCAAATGGATAGGATAGATAAAACTGGCTTTTAGCAGTTTCTCAACTTCAACCTTAATGGTTGTTGCTTTCCTGGGATTAACTGCATGAAGATTTTGCCGAACAAGATTGGCATATGGATAAGTTGTGATTTCATGTTCGACTATTTTTGGATCAATGCCCGACATTTCCTCGTAAGACCAGGCAAAAATGTCGCGGAATTATTTAAATAGATCTGTGTAGATTTGAATCTCTCCGGGGGAACATTCAGATCCGACGAAAACATTCTCCATGACACCAGGGGTTCTGGAGATATTGATCGGTATGGTTTCAGTGATAGTTTCCATATTACCCTCGGCATAAACCTCATGTGTATCTAAGGAATTAATAGGAAAAGACCTAACTCCAGTCATAGTCAAGGTGAATTCTTCGGCTTCGATTCTTCTTAACTCTAGGAGGAAGTATGATCTGATGGAGATCATCCCAGGGTTTGTATGGACTAGTCATTGCTTCAATTACTGCTTCGTCGGAGGGCAAGACTAAGTCTAACGAATTGGTGTCAGTGAGAGAACCTTGAGCCCAAATAGGCTCTAGAGTTGGATCTAACTCTTGTGCAAGAGTTGGATCTATGTCAACTGAAGCTTGCTAGACTAAAGAGTACTCTACTTCAGCTACGGACAAGGGCATGGACATGCCCGGGTGTCCTGTCCCTTCCATCGTGGTAGATGAGGAAGGAATTATCCACGGATCATTGAAGTAAGTCATGCGAAACGACAAAACTTGGAAAATCTCAACCTTATGATGGTCGGATATGAACTTGATATCGCCTTGAGGGGGTGGGTAATTGAAGGTACCCATCAAAGATGGGCACGAACTAACCTCTACATTGACTATGCCTGGTTGGGGATTATCAATCATCGGGACCGTGGATACCCCCAATGAAGGGTCAGGTCTGGAGAAAGAAAATTTATCAATGGTCACAATCCAGTCCTCGTGTGGAAACAACAAGACCTGGAAAACTGTAGCAACCACTGCTTGCATGGCGTAAGTCTAACTCCTTCCTAACAAGATATTGTATTCGAGGGACACGTCAACTACTTCTACCTCGACACACACAGTCTTCCCTCCTAACTGCACAGGGAAAGAGGGAATGATACCATGTGGTCGGAATGAACGACCGTCGAAAGCAGTGAGAAGAGTAGGTGACGAAGACAAAATGAGCTAGCCAATGGCCTTCCAACATGCCAATGACATAACGCATGTTGAGGTGCCCTCATCAACCACCGTGCATAAAATATTCCGAGTAAAATTTTTCGTGGGGTGAGCCACTACTATCTGAAATGCTACGTGGTAAGGCAGATGATTGTACCCAGATTACAAGTCTCGGTAGATCCTAAAGTGACTAACAAAGCTGTCCTCTAGGAAGGGCATCTTTGGAGGACCTCCAAAGTGGAGATCGCCCAAGGGGTTTGAGATAAATCCTCCACTACAGAATAGTTATGGGTGGCCCTTGCGTTTGGGTTGTGAGAAGATTTTTTGAACACGACTTTTGGGATGCATGTTATTGTTTCACCCAAATTCTTCTCGATCTGGAGAGGAAGAGATGGGAATTCAGCTTCTTTTCCCTTCTCAGAAGTTCTTGGTTTACTATAGTCATGCACTCTAGTCGATATAAAATCATCACCCTTAATCATATACACATTCGCAGATGCAGGATTGTTCGAAGACGAAGAGGGTCCTTGACTGCCCCCTTCCATGCTTGTAGAGGCTTGGGTTAGGTTTTTCCCATGTTGAAATGGATTGGTTAACATGATAGGTTGTTGTTGTGTCACAAAATTTTGGGCCTCTGCAAGCTGAAGACATTGGTGAGTCAGGCGGTCTTCCACGCATAGGTTGCACAGATACCTTGCCTTTCATTTCTCAGTGTTGTCTCCACCAGCATTATTAGTGGGTTTCTTATCCCCCTTACCCTTCTTTTGTTGTTTTTCTTTCCTTCAAGATGCTGGGTGGCCTTTCGATTTGTCAATTTCACTGTGTGTACATCCGACGTTTTAGTAGGGGGAGAAGCCAAAACAGTAGTTTGGCTGGACGCTGTGTGTTGTATAGACAATTGCTGCAATTGCTTCGTCAATTGCTCAGCAGGATTTGTTTGTGTTGAACCAACAATACCATTGACATGTGGTCCAACTCTCTTTCTAGTTTTATCAAGTATTGAGCATGGCGCATCTAGCAAGATCTCGTATAATAAACCGAATTGAGAATAGATTAGCTCAAGCTGTTGAGCTCTCATGATGGCATCTTCTTTGGAAAACACTCCCTACGTCGCGACGTATTTGGATAACTATGGGACCAAATACTTAAGGAACCACTCGAGCAGGAATGTTGGTGGGACTGGCACCTTAATTAAACTCTTCCAGCGTCTCCATTCTTGGATGTGATCAGAAATATGGTCTTCTTTTGTCTGTGCAAAATTGGTCAACAATTTTGTGTTAACATTGTATCTTACATGCAATTGGAAATGGTTTAGGAAAGCCATTACCAATTCGTCGAAGGAAGAGTATCTTGAGCGGTCGAGCTCAATGTATCATTTCACAGCACTCCCTATGAGAGTACGTTGAAACAATCATAATTGTACATAGTCATATTTCAACGTGTTAGACAAGAACCAAAGATGGAAGGTCGTCACATGATCTCCTGGATATTCATTAGGCTTGGCCTCAAACTTTGGTATGTCTGAAGGAAACTTCATCGGCATAGGGGGCCAATGCGGATCATGACAGATAGGGTCATTCAACAACCTTGTCAAGTCTATCAAATGCAAGGTTTCCAGGAAAGGTAGTTTGGGTTGTTGGTGATAACCATGGAAAAAGGGACCTGGAGTTTGACTGGCACCAGGTTGCCAGGAAAAGTTTGGCTGCTGGCCGGGGTTCTGGTAAAAACCATGGCCATGACCAGCGTACAGATTCTTCATGTGAGGATACATCATTAGCTGATTCCAAAAATAGGACGTAGATGGTTGGGCGTGCATTACATTCGAAGGACTTTGGGAAGGGTTGCCCCATGCCGATCCCATGGGGATAGGCATAGTACCTTGCCCGAGGTTCCATTGGTTGTGAAAAGAATTGCCCCAAATCAACATTCCTGATGAGGGAACTGATCCCTGCCAAGAATTCCAAGGCTCTGATGCAGAAGAAGTTTTTTGGTTTGCCCCCTATGCAGGAATAGTACCCTGCATAGGAATAGGTTGTCTGTAACTGGGATTTCCCCCAATTAGGAAAGTAGCTAACAAGAAAGCATTGTTACCAAATGCACTGAACAAAGAAAATGGTGTCGAACCTACCGGCATATTATGAGAAGGTGTTCCTTGACTCCCTGCTCCAAATAAACTATGGTGTGTAGGTGGCTCGGCGGATTGTTGGTGGGTGCCACTGAGCGAAGGAGACGAAGGAAGTATATGACCTCTCCCGTAAGGGAAAGCGTTAAAAGGAGTTGAAGTGCCCCCCATATGGCCTTGTAGAGGAGCGTTAGAGCTCCCTGCCCCCAAACCTAAAGTATGTGAAGTGGAGTAGGAAAGTACAAGACTTGTACCTGAGCTAGGCATCTCATATGAGAATGGAGAGCCTGTTGCACTCGGTGTGAAAGGGGTTGGGGCCACCGCCATAGACAGGATTGAACCATTGTTCGAGGTAGAGGCGGTTGAGACCATGGTGGCTTGTATTAGTGATGGTGGGTTAGGAGGTGGCAACTCTCCCGTGGTGACAATTGTAGTGGGAATTAAAGAATTCCCAGAAGAAGTGACAACATTTGTTTCCATTGTTGCATGCGACACTGTCTAGCACTCGCAAGGGTGAATAGGTATGATGATGGGTGTCGAAAGATCAGTGGTTGGAGTTTTGGATGGACCAAGAGCTTTTTCTCCAAAGTCTAAAATGGTTGTTTCCTCCGGATGTTGGTCAGGTACAATTTTTTGTGACCCGGTCGCTTCAAAAGACCCTTGTTGGTCTAGCTTTCGCCTTAGTGGTGGCGGAGGTGGCTCCAGTGTAACCAGTGATAGGCCCAGAAGCCTTCGTGACTGGTGGAGCTTGTGATCCTCCATTGTGTGAGAATATCAAAGACACCCTCAGGCTTTCTATTCATTCAAAAAAAACACACACACTAAAAAGGTCCCTCCAAGATAAAACAAGCAAACACTAAACTTGTTGGAAGAACAGTTACAACAACCAACACTAAAGAAACTTACCAGTGCAAGTGCAACTCAAACACGGAAGAACCCTTCGGGTATACTCTGCAAACCGTGGCCGGATGTCTGTCCTAGGTACCACGGTATACCCCCGCAGTCACCTGTGTATGTCTCTAAAAATATAGGCAACTAGGTTACCAGCGCGCGAACAGTCACCAGATGGGTACAATCGAAAGTCGGGTAGAACACAATGAGTAGGGTATCAAAGCCGAAACCCGTCAAGGGTATTGAAGGAAAGTGTTTCAGAAGACAACTAAGGACCTCGAATGGATTCAAGACCCACAAAGCTCCGTGGAAAATGAAATCGACGGAATCCCAAGACAAGCCCTTTATATGTGTTCTCCACTACGATTGGTCCAGCTTTGGAGGGGCTATCTCTGCTACCTTTCCACACATGACCTCGTGTTTATCCCATATGTTAGAAGGGGGTCCCGGATAACTTTCATGATACTGGACTTTGACACTCCCTAACTCAGACTCCAATGTTTGATTTAATGGCCTTGAAGAGTTTCCTCTCCAACCTAATTCAAGGCCCTAACCCTAAACTAGTTGGTTGACCCTACAAACATAAAAGGTCTAATGAATTTTAGATTTAGCGTTAATTTTTATGGCCTGTCTTAAGTCAAAGGTTATGAAAGTGAAACTAGTGATGTTTGAAAGATGAAAGCAAAATAAAAAGAAAGTTGGAAACAAAATACCTTCACTTAACTCAAATCTTAAACAACTTTTCAAACTTAAAAATTTTCTAAGATCTTTGAACAACAAACTCAAATAAGGATTTCACTTGACTACAAGATACTTATGATCTAAGTAAACTGTCAAGAACTTATGAAAGCAAAGACTTTTCCCTAGTTACTAATGCAAAACAACACTATTTAACCAAACAAAGAAATAAAAGATTTTTTTTTTATTTGAATGCTCACAAAGCAAAAAGGAAAAATATCAACAAGTAAAAACCAAGAAAACTTCTTGCCTAAGCGCAGATCGCAAAGAGTCACTTTAAAAATCACACACAAGCAAATTAAAATTGGACTCTCACACTTGTCTAAAAACCCTATAAAAGAAAATTTTGAGGAAAACTTCTTAATGAAAAAGAAATCTATTGTTGTGATCAAACCTAAGTTACTGACCGCTATGACAGAGACCCAAAAACCTGAGAGGCATAACTCTTGTCAAAGGAAAGAATGATTGCCTCACCTTCAACAAAAATTTTCTCCACAAGAACATTGTTGACAGTGCAACAGAAAGCATGTGCATGCAAGATGTGTAAATTCAAAGCGTGTGTACATGCGTGTTGGCCTTATACAGGCTGCGTGTATCTCTGAAACTATGAGACAAATGAAAGGCCAAGCAATCCATCCCAGGCAGAGACTACTGGTACTGAGAACCAGGATCTCTTGAAGACTCAAACACTTACTTAAACAGAAAAAAGAAAACAATTCAAGGAAAACTTCATAGAACAAACCAATCTAAGGTGAAACCTAAGCTATAGACTGCAAACAACCAAGACTAGAAAGAGTTCCAGAAAACCCCTAAGAAGGACTATTTCTGATAGGGGATGAGATGACTGCCTCTCTAAAAGAAATTTTTTGGAATCATACACGAGACTGACACTTCCTCATCTAGCGCATACACACAGGCTGTGAGAAGGTAGGGCGTGGGTACATGCATGCAGACCTTATACAGGTCATGTGTACCTATGTGGGTCTCGGAGAAGAAAAAAAATGCAGTCAAGCAAAGAAACAGAGATAACTGGTATGAAAGACCGAAATCTCTATTAGCTTAGAATTTTGCAAGAACTTTAAAAACAAGGAATGAAACCAGTTTTTAAAAATACCCAAAAACTATTCCCAGAAACCCTAGAGATCCCCAGTATGGTCGCCAATTCTGTTGTGGGTGGGAAATCCCTCCTACGGACTAGCACTAAGGGTTTTATCATGCATGCATAAATGAACTAAAGATTCTTACTTTGTACCATCATCCCATGCCTAGACCCCCATTACTCATATGAAAATACAAGGCTCAAGAGATTAAGTTGACGTACCTTATTCTTCATGTTTGATGTCGATCCCTTTTCACGCTTGGTCGTTCTTTGACTGCAACTCTCCTTCCAATGCTGACCTGCATTCACTAAAGACAAACAAAGAACTCCACATGCATTTGATATATGAACTAACAGGTTAGATATTTAATCAATCATACAATCAATATTCCAATAATGACAATCTCATATGGTGGGACGAGAAAAACAATTCTTTTATTAACTTCACAATGATACCTTACAATGATAAATTAGGCTACTGCTCCTCGATCCTGGTCCTGGGCTCTTCTTCCACTGTCTTCCAACTTCTTTTCTCTACACTTCTCTTTTCACAAGGATCGCTAAAGGTTGGGACAAAGGGAATGCTCAATCGGGTATAGTTTCTTTACTATGACTTCCCTCTTCCAAATGGGACCCCTAACCCTTCGTTTATAGGCTAGAAGAAGCTAGGTATTTGGTCGAATGTCCAGCCATGCATGGACGAAAGGTTTAGTTAATTTACCCAACATTGTGTGTTAAGCCCTAATATTGGCTCATTACCCCTTAATTGGGGCATATTATATTAGTAATGTTATTTTATTTATGTCGGCTTTAGGCCATTAGTTGTAATTAGACCTCCTAGTCTCCTATATATACGAAGGAGACATTTTCATTTGGAATCATCTGGTACTTGAACTTTTAAGTGGGGTAAAAGGAGGTTGCCCCCTCAAAGAGGCTTATTATCTGAAATTATCTCTTTTTCAAGGCGTTGAGTACCTTTTCTGAGGTTTTTCTATGCTATATTGGTATTTGGTTCTTAACATATGGTATCAGAGCTCAAGGTCTTGGGGTTTCACTACTACATCTGAGACACCTTGGCATTTTCGATATATCTTTTTTTTACAATGTTTCAGAAGAAACGGCTTGGAGGATATTTAGCAAACGGTTCAAGGTACATTGGGTTTAAAATTCAGCTTTTGAGGCCTTATACTTTCGGAGATACAGCCTGTACAAGATAGGGTTCTGGAATCATCCTGAAATGAGTCATTGCGGAATTTTCGCTATAAAAAAATTTCCGTAACGTTTCATAACCTTAACTTTGGAGGCTATTTACAAAAATTAGTAATGTATCTGTGGTAAAATGTTTAGCTTCTAGGTCATCTTAAATTTGTAGATACACCCTGTGTAAGATAAGGTATCTGACTAGTCTCAAGAAGGTGTTCCAAGTAAGACAATCATAACTTCTTCCTAGAGTATCCAAATTGAGTGGGACTGGTTTCATTGGATCATGGATAGTCTGTAGTATTTCTGGTGTGAGTTTTTGTAGTATAACATTCAACATGAGGTTCACCTTTGGGAACCCAAATCATTGGAGAATGCATTTAAGGTGGCAAGAAATGTTGAAAGTAAAAATATGGCTATGGCTACTAGAAGGACCAATCCTAACATATATAGAGAGAACAATGCTCCTTCTTCTAAAACACCTCAACCACCTCAACAATTGGAGGAAAGAAAAGAAAAAGGTTTATGCTTTAATTGTGACAGCAAGTACAGTAAGGGACATAAGTGTGGTGAGAAGAAATTATTCTACATAGATTGTGAAGAGGAAGAAGAACAAGAACAAGAACCATCT
>ML803904.1:102909-117509 GCA_009831015.1 Picea engelmannii
AAAATCGCATGAAACAACAAGCAGATCAACATCGTAGTGAAAGAAGTTTTGAAGTAGGGGATTAGGTGTTTTTAAGACTACAACCATACAAACAGATGTCCCTCAAGCAAGCCAAGAAGGATAATAAATTATCACCAAAGTACAATGGCCCTTATAAGGTGTTGCAAAAGATTGGTACTATGGCATACAAATTAGAGCTGCTTGCATCTTCACGAGTACACCTAGTTTTCCATGTTTCATGCTTAAAGAAGGTTATAGGCAGCACGATCCCGATTCAAACTATATTTCCAGAACTTGACGAGGAAGGAAAAATCATATTGGAACTTGAATCCATCACTGACACAAGAATTCGCTAGCTGAGGAATAGATCCATTTCAGAGTATCTCATTAAATGGAGAAAACTACCTGCTGAAGATTCCACTTGGGAAGATGAGTCTTTTATACAGAAGCATCTAGAGTTACTCAAGCATTGCAGACAACACTTGTCTCAAGGGGAGGGGCATGTTAAGCCCTAATATTGGCTCATTACCCCTTAATTAGGGCATATTATATTAGTAATGTTATTTTATTTATGTCGGCTTTAGGCCATTAGTTGTAATTAGACCTCCTAGTCTCCTATATATACCAAGGAGTCATTTTCATTTGGAATCATCTGGTACTTGAAAATTTAAGTGGGGTAAAAGGAGGTTGCCCCCTCGAAGAGGCTTATTATCTGAAATTATCTCTTTTTCAAGGTGTTGAGTAATTTTTCTGAGGTTTTTCTATGCTATATTGGTATTTGGTTCTTAACACTGTGTGTTCCGTCAGAAAATTTCCTTTTTTCATGCTTTTGTAGGTACATGCAGGCTGTCTTGGGTCAGCTAGCATGTACACGCGTGCAGTAATGTAGCAGGGCGCGTGGGCCTTTATAAAAGGGGTTTTTAAGAAGAGTTGTTAAATAGTGTTTTGGAAAAGAAGGAATCTGAGATGGCCTGATGCCAGGTGTTATCACTGAAATTTCGTCCGCACATGGTTACAAGAACTCAGCATCGTCAAACAGTGATGAAGTCATCCATGGACCTGAATTAACACCACAGCATTCAAAAAAGGTCAAAAACTATACAAAGTAGTAAAAAATTGAAGAGCGCTTTGCAGACATTGGGCACGCGCACATGCGTGGAACAGGAACGTAGAAATCGCACACAGGCGCACGATGTGCGACTGTTAGCGCAAAAAGCCGCGCACCTGCTAAACGACACATTTATGGAAGTGGTCGGCCTCCCAACCACTTATGGTTCAGCTCCCAAGACGATTTGACCCTCAAATCTGGATTGGATCCGACTGGTGGGTTGGTCAAAGACCTAATAATGCCCTAATTGGCCTCTTTTCACACTACAAAGCAGTTAAACAATAACCCAAATGAATGTTATAAAAATACATGGATGCACCTCATTTTCTCAAGGAATTCAAAGTAATGTTATGTTTCCTCTATTTTTTTGAGGACTCCATCCTTGACAAGAGCATATTGGCACCATTACATTGGACAATCCACCTCACCATTGAGTGGATTTGTAAAGAGTTCTTTCATCACCATTTTCCATTTTTCTTTGTTGTAAGAAGAGCTAGCTAGTGAGGGTCCAAGAGCCTTCCCTTGGAGGAAGAAGGGACTCATAGTCCCCTTTCTTCTTGGTKCTTTGTTTTCACTAATAGATCAGCCTCAAACATTGGTGACATGGGTCTTATGGTTCTTTTTGTTTCTATGTCCCTATGCTCATGAATTTAGTTTTTATTGCATTTCTTAGTTTAATTTTTAATTCTAGTTTTTTATTTTCTTTCCCTAACTCTTTTCTCTACAACTGTCCTGCTCAGCAGACCCAACTGAGCTTGCAAGCACCTCTATTTTGCTCACCAAGGTGACGAAACAGGCGCAACAGATTGGCGACTCCACTGGGGACAGGTGTCAATTTCCTACCTCATTTGGGTTTTTCTTACTCTTCTTTTAGTTTGTTTAACTTGCAGGTGCACTAACCGGCCTAAGCCGACCTGCCAACCAGCCAATTCCAAGTTGAATTGAGAGAAATCCATTCGTATTTTTCATTCACGGTCATGTGCCATCTATGCGTGGGTTTTTAGGCCCACAGAAGCGCATCGTGCGCCCATGTACCTGACTCACGGTTTTGTTTTGCGCACGTGCGCCTGTTGACTTATCTCTATTCGCGCGCATGCACTCTGTGCGCCTCTGTCTCCACTGAGACCCGCGCATCTGTGCAAAATTTCACATTGTAAAGTTGTTGAGATGTGGGGAAGGCAATTTTCCTTCTTAAAAATGATGTCAAACATGTTTTAAAGCTGCACCACACTTAGTCCCCTCATCATATAAAGGGGTTAGTCAAAAAACACATAGGCACTTAGGTGGATAAAATCAATTTCCCTTATTTTCTTTTTGCCACATGGATGGCTTGTTTTGACTCACAAGATAAGTTGGAAATCATTTTTAATCACATTTAACTTGGATTGGGACTAGAAGTTGAATGACAATCGCTTAGTATGCTCTTCTCTTGCGCCTCCAAGCGATCTTGAGAATTAGAAAAAGATTGTGAAATGATTTCATCTCCCTTAAAACAACATTAAAACCTTTAGGAGAGGACAACAACCCTTCTTGGGACTCCTCTTAGTTTTCTTTTTCAAGCACATCTTAATATTGTAATGGGCCCATACATGCCCACATGCTACAAAGATAGGATAGTGTTTGAATTTTTGCTTTCTTAGATCAAAACACTAGGGAAGTTCAAAGGTTTGTAATGGGCCCATACATGCCCACATGTTCAATCTAGGATAGTTTCAAAGATTTTCTTAGATTACATCACAATAGGGAGTTAAAGGATAGTAACGGACCCACATGTCCACATGCTAGCTTCCTAGGGACTTTTGAATTACACAACATTGTACCAAAGGCACTTAGTTAATTAGGTAATCAAATTCTTGTAAGGACCAAGCGAAGTCCACATGCAGCAAGATGACATCTAATTCACTAAAAATTGGCACACTTTCACTCACACACAAAAGTCACTTATCACTCACATAGCTTCTTCTTGAAACATGGAGGTCAAACTAAGTTTCCTCCCAAGGGATTCCGAAAACACCCCACCCTTTTCTTGACGAAACTATTCACTCCCATTTTTTAATCAACGAGGTTGGTTTGCACCCCCAACCTCCCAAAACAACTACATCTAAAATATTTCTAAAAACTCACTAAGTTTTCCTCCACAGGAGGTGCCAAAAGAATTTTTTTAGTCTAGGTAGGATTTCAGGGATAGGCATCCAAATAACTCTCCGTTATCTGGTTCTTACATTGTCAAAACATAGAAGTTTTCAAATAGGGAACTGAACATCCTCCAAGTCAAGTGTTCCAATACCATAAGGAAGGGAGATACCTGTGAAGGGTTGAAGGCCGAGGTCCGGTTGTTCTGTGTGTCCCCCCTTGAGGCACCCACCTCTTGGACGGAATCTAGCCCATGACCCATTTCTTAGGCCAAAAATCTGAATGTCGCACTTTGACCGAGGTACCTAGTGACCAATTTTAGGACATCTACCCAGGTGGCAATTGTGGGCTGCAATTGCACCTTGATTGGATTTTGTGTGGCTATTGGGAAATATCGCCATCTCTTTCGGGATATGCCCCCTTTACCCCTCATTATAACCGATTATTTCATCCTTCACTAGTTTCTCTTCCAGTGACTTCAGACCCCACTGTTGAGTACTATTGGAAGGTCCAATGCTATTTGAGAAGAAGGACGTTACGTCTTCTAGGACACGAGCATTTTCTTTCTTTTGATTCCCCACGCGGACAAAACCTACTTACCCACATATATGCTTCTTTCTCATTTTATGTATGATGCACATCTGATTACAATTTGATTTGGATATATATATCATGTAAACATTCAACGCAAAGGCTCTCGTTTCTATATTACTCTCACCACTTTTAGCACACATTCACGTAGCTATTCTGACATCATAGGGGAACCACAGAACCCCTGTCGTTCACGACGCTTGCTAAACCTCCCTCCTATCCTAGGGGGAGTGTCTGGTTGTGCCTTCTCATCAGCACCTCCTTCACACACTCTTGTGAGTGCTACTATTTTAGGATCAGCTTTGCTTGGTTCTACATTACTTGGGTCAACTTCCCAAGGTGATCCGTTCACTCGCTCTCCTTTACACGGAAGTGGGGGACCCACTTCCTCTCAAGGAGGAAGCACCAACCCACCTAGCCCCCCTCAAGGGTCAGGTTCACAACACACTATGGCTAGAGATAATCCTCCCCCCCCACTACAGATGCCATATTTGGCCTCTCTCAACATACCGGATCTCACCAAACTCACCAATGATCCTATATTGCATGATCCCACATGGCCTGCAATGCCAACCAAACTACCTTCAGACATTCCAAAGTTTGAAGGAAAGGCAGGCGATGACCCTGCCAACCATGTCATGACCTTTCACCTATGGTGCTCCTCCAATAGCATTATGGATTATTCCATCAGACTACGATTATTTCAACGCGCACTCACTGGCCCATCGACCAAATGGTATGTAGAAGAAAAATCAGGGTCCCATGCAACTTTTGAGTCATTGGCCAAAGAATTCTTGACCTTCTTCCAATTACCCATCCACCACAACAATGGTCTAGAAATAATTTCTAATTTCAAACAAACCTCAGCCACACACATCGCTGACCACATTCACGAGTGGTGTAGGCGACGTAGTTTGGGCAAAGCAGAAACCACCAAGCAACAGTTTCTCGATTGGTTTCTTAGATCACTTGTCTCTCTCCTTGGTAAGGATGTAGCTTCCACCTTCCCTCAATCTGAAGAGGAAGCCATCAGTAAGGCCCAACAATATGACCTCATCTATGCAAAATCAGGGTACTTATACACTGTACTTCCTGATCTTCCAAAACCTGTGCCATTTGGCCAAGACAAACCTGGGATGTCTCATTCAGTAGACGGGCTGATTGGTGCTACCAATCACCATGGTCCACAACCCCAACCACCACCGATGTATGGAACACCTCAATACCCACCGGCATACGGGGGCACTTCTTATTACCCCCCACAACCTTATCAACAACCATACCCTGTTGTTATACCTCCACCCATCAGTGGATCACCGCCGGCACCCCCCATACATCCACCTATTCAAACAAACAGTGGTACTCCCTCTACCTCATCTTATAGTACTAGTGAAGGCACTATGCCCTCCTATGTACCTTATGGATCGGTACCACCACAGAATCCATACTTCCCATTTCCTAGTTCTCCACAACCCATGGCTCCCCCACATCCTCATCCGAGGGTGAATTTTGTTCAACCCTCTGCTATTCAACAATACCAAAATTTTGAACAGTTGAATATAGCCAATCCAACCCATCCATCAAACAATTCCAAGAAGAAATGATGGAACAAGAATAACAACAACCCAGGTCAAGGCGGGAATCAGCCCCCACAACACTAACCCACTGGGGGCAACCAGAACCAAGGGAACCAAAGCCCCCAAGGGGGCAATAATAATAAACGCCAAGGGTGAAATAATGTTAAAACCATCTTCCCTTGTGCCCTTTGTGGTGAGTTCGGCCATTACACTCATCATTGCCCCCAGATCGTGGATTTCAAATGGTTGAAAGACTCTGGTAGTCTTCCCCATTCTCCCTCACCCCCTACCCCTCAGCAGGCACCACAACAATATGTGAAACAACCCCCACTCGCCGTGCTGCAAAATCCTATTCCACATCAAGGTGTGATAAACACCTAGCAGGACACACAACATCCCCCACCTCAGGGGGGACAATACCTCAACCCCAACAATCCAGCAGATCGCACAATTCTCCTCACAAGTGAGGAAGAAATCCTTCTGCAAACACATACTCGTTAGTATCATGCATCTGCTGAGTCTCCTCCCATCCCTCCCGAGACAAACCCTACACCGATGGGACTCCCGTTGGTGATCCCTCTCCCTTCTGCCGAACCACTTCTTCGCATCCCTCGCATCCCATTGCGCAGGAATGTCCACAACCCACAGGCTAGGGCAGCTCATAACTATAGTTTGGTAGACGACTTAGCGCAATCCCCGGCTGCCATGTCAGTCTTGGAAGTCCTACAGACTTGTCCTACTCAACAGAAATCACTACTTTCCACCTTGGGGGAAGTCAACCCTGCAGATACTCGACTCATCACCTTTGATCTTGACAGTGGAGAACCTCGTCTTCCCACCTTGATCGCTTTTCAAATACCAGTGAAAATACAGAACATCACAGTTCATCGGTGTATCATCGATGAAGGTGCATATACATGCATTATGTCCAAAACGGTATGGCAGAAACTTGGTTCCCCGGAACTCATACCCTATGCCATCACATTACGAGCTTATGACGAACGACCATCCTCTCCTAAAGGGCTCTTCCAAAATGTCCCCGTCGAACTCGGGGGCAAGACTATTCTCATCGATATCGAAGTTATCGATGCCCCTCTTGATTATAATATCTTGTTCGGTCGTAGCTACATGTACGCTATGAAGGCAGTGGCATCTTTCGTCTTTCGGACAATGATGTTCCCCCACAATGGGAAGATCGTTACTATTGACCAAGTCTCACATTATGAGCCTAACCCATCTGCCAACATCGATAACATTCTTCCTCTCATCCACACAAGCCACAACGCATATCCACTCATTGAGATGGGTCCTGAGATTTTTAAAGATCCATCCTTGTTAGGAACATACCACGGAGCACCACCACTCCTGCATCCTTCCAATCAAGTGTGCGTCATATCGTCTAACGGAACTCACACAGAGGATACCCTTCCTCCTACAGAGACTTCTATCATATCTGATGTACCACTCATCATAGAAACCCCTCCTCCCGAACCTCCTGGACACTTGTCGAGATCACCAGTCCACGATTCCACCTCTCCCCAAGGACATGTTCCAGTTTGGGAGATAGTTCCCCAAGCCATCACTCAAATTCCCTTCTTTTACCCTCCACCAGGTATCGAATCTTTTCAGGTAGCCGCAACACTCACACTACCTAATGTGGTGTTAGCAATCCCAGTTTGGTATTTACACCCACCAGAGATGGTCCCTCGACCATCCCTTCCCCCCCAGAAAGAAGGAATCCCCCTGACGATTCCTATTCTTACTCCAACCACACCCCCACTCACTAACCCTCCTGCCACAGCTAGGGGAAGGAGAAAGAAGAAGGATCCCACAGCTCCACTTCCTCCACGCATCCCACCACCTTGCGCACTATGTGAGAAAGAGGGCCACCAAACCAATAACTGTCCATCGCTACCAGAATTACGGAATTTGATCCCACTCAATCAAACTCCCCCAACACCAGCCACTACTACTAGTCCCACGACTACCACCCTCCCTTCTAGTAGTAAAGGGTTGAGGACCAAATACGCCTACGCTATATGTTCCGAATATGGCCATTATACCCACCATTTCCCATCACTGCCACGCTTTCGGCAGACATTGGCCGCAGTGCGCCAGAACTTCCAGAGCAACCCCAGTCCTGCTACATCCTCCTCACCAAATATCACTGACATCTGCTATGTCACCACTTCAGTCAATGAACACATGAGACGCCCTTGCTCTCTCTGCGATTCATTAGATCATTTTACATACCTGTGTCCTATGATCCTTGAATACAGGCAACGTCAATTGGCGCTGCTTCACCGACCCACAGAGGTGATAATTGACATTACCTCATCACTAGAGGATATTCATGTCATTTCTCCCGAGCCCGAGGCCCTCCTAATGCCTCCATGGTTCTTAGATGACGTATATGAGGATTCACCCCCCAACCCCCCCAACTCTCCTGCTCATTCCCCCCCGGACACTCTCCACCCAACCACCACGAGTACCCCTCAGTACTTCAATATATGGTTTATGTCGAGTGAACCCTCATCATCTCCGAACCATTTTCCTTCTACTTCTTCACCAGGGGGAAACCACATGACCACTGTCACTGATATCACTCCTCATGACCCCTTGTATTCCCGACACTTCCAATGCGACGAGGAAATACTCGAAGAGATAAACCACCTAGACTCTCGCTGGGATGTGCTACATCACCGCGCACTCTTCTTTCCACAAGAAGCCTTCATGCCTCCTAACCAACACCCCATTTACGCGGTCGAAACCAAGGATTTTATCCCATTAGGGCCTATCGACTGGTTCACAAATCCCATTCCCGCCCCTGATGCTTTTGAAGAAGGAAACATGGCCAACATTTCCCCTACCATTAAAATCGACATTTCCATTAAAAATGTCATCGTCGAGGAAATCACCATTGGAGCTGCTTGCACTCCTCAGGAAATCGCCGCATATAAATCCCTCTTCCAGGAATATAGGGATATTTTCGCCTGGTCATACATGGAAATGCCTGGCCTCGATCCCTCTATTGTTGAACATCGAATCGACACCTAGCTCAACATTACACCAATTCGCCAAAAACAACGACCGTTACACCCATCCAAAGTCGCGGCTATCAAAGCCGAAATTGACAAGTTATGCGCTGCTAGGTTCATTTACCCCATCGCCTATACCTCATGGGTTTCCAACCTTGTACCCGTTAACAAAAAACAGAGCACTATCCGCGTTTGCATAGGCTTTCGTGATCTCAATCACGCATGTCCCAAAGACAACTTTCCAACACCTTTCATCAATCAAATTATTGATGACTACGCTGGCCACGAGGCTCTCTCCTTTATGGATGGATTCTCTAGTTATAATCAAATTCAAATTCACCTCGTCGATCAGTATAAAACCGCATTCACTACCCCGTGGGGTACTTTTGCATATCGTGTCATGCCTTTCGGCTTAAAGAATGCCGGCGCAACTTTCCAGCGAGCTATGACATACATCTTTCACAATCTGGCCAATATCATCCTCGCCTACTTGGACGACCTCACAGCTCGATCCAAGAAACGCACCCAGCATCTAGATGATTTACGAATCATCTTTCAACGGTGTTGTTAGTACAACATTCGCTTGAATCCTCTCAAGTGTGTGTTCTATGTCACCACAGGGCACCTCCTCAATTTTATTGTTTCCCAAAGCGGTATTACCGTGGACCCCCTCAAAGTCCAAGCTATCACCGAAATTCCACCTCCCCGGAATTTACGACAACTTCAGAGTCTACAGGGCAAAGCTAACTTTCTTAGACGCTTTGTCCTAGATTACGCCATACGCACACATGGTTTCCTTCGCTTACTACGTCATGACATCCCATTTCACTGGGATGACCACACCCAACAGTCATTTGACGATCTTAAAACATCGCTTTCAAATGCACCTTTAATTAGTGCACCTAACTATAATCGCAGCTATATCCTCTACATATCAGCATCAGCTATATCAGTAGTCAGCGTCCTCATCCAGCTCGGAGATGACAATCGTGAACATGTCATTTATTACGTTAGTAAAAACCTCTCAGGGCCACCCTTGAAATATAAACACGAAGAGAAACTTGCTCTTGCAGTTGTCCTCGCAGTCGAGAAACTGTACCATTACATTCTGCTTCTCACCACAAAGGTCGTCGCAGATTCCAACCCTATGCAATACTTTCTCAGCCATCAACAAGTTAACGGAAAATTTGCTCAATGGATCGTTATCCTTCAGGAGTACGACCTCGAGTTCTCAACACCTAAGAGTAAGAAGGCCCTCATTCTCACCGAACTTTTCACGACCCTCCCCTCTGACACCACCAGTGCCCCCATCAACACCGACTTTCCCGACGAACATCTCTTCACATCACTTCGGACGATCCTTGTTACGGCGACCTCCTCGTCTACCTCCGAACTCAAAAGTTCGGTAACCACCTTTCACGAGATGATCGTCGAAGTATTCGCGATCAGGCCCCCCGCTACCTTCTCATCGAAGACATCCTATACTGGCGGGGCATCGACACCATTCTTCGTCGACGCCTGACTATTGACGAGGCCGATAGAGTCTTAAACGACTACCACAGTGGCGCATGTGGGGGCCATCTTTCGGGTATATCCACTGCTCAAAATATTATCCGAGCCAGTTACTTTTTGCCTACCTTGTTACATAATTGCATTCATGCCGTGAAACGATGTGAGCAATGTCAGCTTTATGCCAACAAAGCCCGAGCTCCCCCTGCTCTTCTTCACCCTGTCATTACTGCCGGCCCTTTTTGCAAATGGGGCATCGAATTTATGACTTGTAATCCCCCCTCTAGAAATGGTCACAAATACATCGTTGTCGCCGTTGATTACTTCACCAAATGGGCAGAAGCTATGCCCACTTTCAACAACATCGCTGACACTGCAGTGCATTTTTTCTTTAACCACATCATATCCCGCTTTGGAGTACCCCTCCAACTCGTTTTCGATCATGGCAAACACTTCGAGAATGAGATCTTCGTCGAACTCTCATCTCGGTTAGGATTCTCTCACGAGTTTGCTTCACTCTATTACCCTCAGTCTAACGGACAGGTCGAGGTAGTTAACAAAGTCCTCAAGACCATGTTACAACGCACGATTAATAAACATAAAACCAATTGGCATCATATGTTATTTTATGTGCTATGGGCTTACCGAATGGCTGTGAAAATCGCTATTGTATTCACACCATTTCATTTAGTCCATGGGGTTGAGGCCACTCTCCCCATTGAGTGCGAAATTCCCACCTTACGCACCACCATTGAGCTATTACCTGACACTGCTCCAATGGAGCAGCGCTTTCTAAACTTGGAGTCTCTGGATGAAGATCGTCAATCTTCCTTACAGAACAATGAGGCAGCTAAAAAATGATCCAAGGCTACCTTTGATTGCCATGTCAACCTTCGATCATTCCGCGAAGGTGACCTCGTCCTGGCTTACGATATCTCTCATGATACCTTTGGCCATGGAAAATTCGAATCACTATGGCATGGCCCATACATTATCCAACATTGCCTCACCAAAGGCGCATACATCCTGGCCTCCCCCGAAGGCCTCTCTCTCAAAGAACCCGTCAACAGGTTATACTTAAAGAAATTTTACGCTTAAACATAGTCATTCTACTTTAGGTTATTTATTTTCTAGCGTTTTTAATCTTTTTCTCCTTCCCTCACGTCTAAACTATCCTTTGTGCTATTGACAGATGCTTCCTCCACTAGCCTACCACATCGATTACACCGACGGCGCCAGCCGTTGGACACAAAATCTTGCTTCGGCTGCTTGGGCTCTCTACACCCCCTCACATGAAATGATCCATTCGAGCGGCATACGTTTGGTGTCAGCAACCAACAACCAAGCTGAATACACTGCTTTCATTAGCCTCCTGGTCGACGCCAGCATCATCATATTCGTCACCTTAGCATCTTCCTCGACTCTCAACTAGTCGTTCTCCAACTCAACAATGTGTACCGCATCCGTGATCCTTGCCTCTTTCGCAAATACCTGTAGGTTAGGATTTTATCTCGACATTTTGATTCCATTACATTTACACATATTCCAAGAAAATTGAATCAAATTATAGATAACCTAGCTAATATTGTGTTAGACTGGCATATATCACATCAAGCTACCTCTACACATACATAAACATATCAAAACCCTGTCACAGCATATATATAGAATAGACATCATCAAAACATTAACCAAAAACATGTAAACACCACATAGATCTCAAAAATGTATACTCATGTATATATAACGGTCCATAGTGCCATCCGAATGTTTACATACAAAAAATACAAGTATCTGCAGGCCAATGCAACACCTCGGTACAAAATGGGCTCACCAGCGTATATACAAAAAATATATCCATACATCAAATACATAAAGCACCACTCACGGTGCCTCTAAAGTGCCACCACCTGCCCCTCCCTCAGGCGGTGGCGGCCCACCACCACCTACCTTAGGCGGTGGTGGTCCACCCCCTACAGGCCCCTCCTACCCCGGCGGCAGTCGTCCTCTCGTCATAGCAGCAGCCACTGCTACTCGTCGTACTATGGCTCGCCATGGTGGCGGAACCCCCACACACTGCTCTAGGAAACTTTCGTCATGGATGCGAGACCACATGCCCTCAAGCACATCCTGTAACACCATCTCCAATCTCCAAATCTCCAAATATCCTCTGAAAACTACTCGTCCAGTCACTATTGTAGCAGGTACAAATGAGGTGGCAATGAGGGCCCTACAACTATATATAGGCCTTATTGCCACACTTCCACTCACCATTCTGGGAGCCCACGGTGTCAATTTTTTAATCTATCTTCAGCCATGGGATTAACATTCTGTCATCTACATCACAACAGTCCCTGTGCCTCTTTTCATCTTGAGCTCCCGGGGTGCCTTTTTTTTTCATACCCTGGTCAGGTACGCATGCGCACATTCATGCTTATCAAATACATGCTCATATCTTCGATTCTCTTCAGATATTGTTCACTTTGGGGTATTTGGTTTTCATGTGTGCAGGTACTTGATCATCATACATCGGCACAACCCCTTCAGGTATATACTCAGCACTGGCATGTAGTCTTTCCCGTTGTATCGCACTTACATTTTCAGTCACACCCTCTGATATTTTCCTCTAGGGTCCCCATCCCCGGCTTTGTAGTACCCACACCTCCATTTGAATCTTCGGTACTGTTACCCGGTAGCATTCTTACCCACATGAGTTGTCCCATTCATAGCACCTTTTGACACTTTTGACACTCATGTTTTTTTTCAAAACCCTTTAGGGATGAGAGTCCCGATAGTCTTTCATCATGTCGCGAAACAACCACATACTCCTTCTCCTCATTTTGATAGCTTTCCCACATGGAATCCCAGATTATCTCTTCACAGTTCTATTTTTTAACTGCACCTCTGCAGTATCATGAACCCTACATTTCATCCACAATCAGTTTTCCCATCAACAAATTTCCCTCCATCCCACCTACCTCATACAGAAACTCACCAATGGGACCCCCACCCTTCATCAGTCTTCTGAGAAAATTATGCCCTACATGGGCCACCCATATCACACTGGGGCACCCATTTCTGTATTTGTACATTTCTCCCCAATTATTCATTATTTATTGTACAAACGCCTTTATATTCAGTCGTTACATTACCCTTTTTGTCGTCACCTTTGGCGACCTGCTTCCCACTTTTTGGCCAGCCGCAACCCATGTCACCCTTGGTTGGAGCACTACTTATCATCTTCCCTTGCCGGCATCATCCATATCTTCAGAGTACCCTACAGGTCACTTACCTCTACCCTCTAAATTTGTTCACCTTGTCCCACCTCTGGCACAACTTATCCCCTGTCTTGTCGTCCCCCTGACACTCGACCTCGTTGAACGGTTGCGGCCACTTTTTCTCTCATACATCCTCCAACCAAGGGAAGTCTTGAGTCTTCTCACATCTTGACTTCATCCATGTACCTCTGCCACTTCCTCAGATCACCTTGTATATTTCATGAAGCCATTTGCTTCTGGGAGTCGTGTCCCCCTTTTTGTCGACATCAGCACAGTTTTCCAGAAGGGCGACAGTATCTTGATTCTCATTATCCACTCAATGAGAGATCTCAGACGACACAGGGTGAAACACCATTACTCCCTACTGTCGTTGACCCCCATAACATTCAACACCAACACTTTCTCATGTTATGGTGGATCTTACTTTGCGACTATTGTAGTTAGTTCTTTTTGTTGCCGAAGACCTCTGAACTTGGCGGGGCTATCAATGCCCACATCATCGCTGCTACTTATTACCACGATCACTGCCTACTATTCAGAGTATGTTCATTTGCAAAATTGTCTTCTTCCTTTATCACAACCGCCCCCGCAGTCACTGCAGTTATTTATACCAACACTTCAGTCATATTTTTTCAGAGTTACATAACACGAGCATGGGGCATGCCCGCCTCGTTTGTACACAGTTTTCTATTTTATACACCTCATGGAAGGTCGGGTCCTACTGGTTCCTTTTTTCTCCAACGGATTGCTCTGAACGATCCCACTATTGCTCTATCTTACAACAACATTCTCAGTAGAAGAAACATTGATGGATTTCGGCTATATGTATGCTCCTAACCTCATCCATCAGGGGGCATCTGTTATCACTGAAATTTCATCTGCACATGGTTACAAGAACTCAACATCGTCAAACAGTGATGAAGTCATCCATGGACCTGAATTAATACCACAGCATTCAAAAAAGGTCAAAAACTATACAAAGTAGTGAAAAATTGAAGAGTGCTTTGCAGACATTGGGCGCGCACGCGCATGCGTGGAACAGGAACGTAGAAATCGTGCACAGGCGCATGATGTGCGATTGTTAGCGCAAAAAACCGCGCACCTACTAAACGGCGCATTTATGGAAGTGGTTGGCCTCCCAACCACTTATGGTTCATCTCCCAAGCCGATTTGACCCTCAAATCTAGATTGGATCCGACTGGTGGGCTGGTCAAAGACCTAATTATGCCCTAATTGGCCTCTTTTCACACTACAAAGCAGTTAAACAATAACCCAAATGAATTCTATAAAAAGACATGGATGCACCTCATTTTCTCAAGGAATTCAAAGTAATGTTATGCTACCTCTATTGTTTTGAGGACTCCAT
>ML803904.1:117559-136651 GCA_009831015.1 Picea engelmannii
CAGCCTCAAACATTGGTGACATGGGTCTTATGGTTCTTTTTGTTTCTATGTCCCTATGCTCATGAATTTAGTTTTTATTGCATTTCTTAGTTTAATTTTTAATTCTAGTTTTTTATTTTCTTTCCCTAACTCTTTTCTCTACAGCTGTCCTGCTCAGTAGACCCAACTGAGGTTGCAATCACCTCTATTTTTCTCACCACGGTGATGAAAGAGGCACAACACCAGATAAGCATGTCTGGTGCAAATTAGGGTTATAACAAGAGTGCCCAAAACATCACCTTCTATGCCCTAGACATCACATGAGGGCTAGGGTTTTGATGGGGTTTCTCATGGACGATGGTGTTGTGACATGGTTTGAAGGAAAGAGAGACACTTAGCATGCATTAGAGCACTTGGTGTCATAGCTTATGGCATTTGGAGGCCCAATGTTCTTCACCAAAGGATTCAACGTCTCTCTAAAAGGCCTAATGTCACCCCTAAAAGGGGAATTTTACTTTGTGATTTTTTTATTTCAAGTTGTAAAAGACATATAGGGAGGTCGGCCTCTCTAATTTGATGTTGAATTTTGAAAAAGTGGACAAATTGGTTTTTGGGTGATCTCTTATAAATATATGTCACTTTCATTTCATTTGGATCATAACTCACTTGAGAATTACATATTACATGGCCGAAATTTTTTCCCTACTTGGGAATTTTTCTCTATCTATCTATTGAATATCTCTTTGTGATGCTATTACTTGTCTATTTGTGAATAAAGTAAGGCACTACCTCTTGGATGCTTCTTGGTAGTTTTGGTGGAATATACTTGATAAAGAAGGGTTTATTCATGGTATTCTTGGAATTGGTAAGGAATTTTTGCATTTATTGTTTGGTTTATTTTTTTTTCAAGCATTAATTCATCTAGACCCTTGGAGGAGTATAAAGGCATACGCCCTCCATCAATTCTACCTTTTTATCTCTGAATAAGCTACTTTGCAAAGGTTGCTACAAGGAGTAAAAAAGGCTTACACCCTTGTAGATTTACCTTGCTAGGTTTGTTTGCTCTAGGGATTAAAAAGGCTTACACCCATAGAGAAGTAATAAACCTAGATTTTACATAAGAGACTTCACTTTCCCAATTGATTAAGCACTAGTCTAATTTACTTTGGATATATAAAATCATTGCATTGGTATATGTGAATTGTTGAGATATTGTAATTTTCTAAGTTGGAAATATTATACATGCTATAAGCTTATTTGTGCCCTAAGGGAGTCTTATTTAGCTAAGTATTTTTCTTCGTTGTTAAAAATTAATTCTACAACCATTAGGGATGCAGCAACATCCTCTAAAACTCTTCATTTACCCACCATTCTACCACTAGAATTTACTTGTAAGCCCTAGTGATTATTCTACTAGTTATTGGCTAATTCTTGAGTGGTTTACTTGCTTATTTATGTGGCTAGAATTTGTTGTTGCATAAATGTTTTCTACATCTATTTGGATGTTACAAAACTTGTTGATAACATCATATAACAACCCTCTAACATCATCAAAATCTTGTTGTAATCATTGGAAGTTTCTCTACTCATTATTATCTTTATTTCCAAGTATCTTGTATATGATTTTGATTGATAATTTGCAGTTGTCATAAATGTTCATTGCCAATATATATATTCCAATACTGTTGCAATTTTGGGACAACAAGGTTTCTTTCAGATTCCCCTTGGTTAAATGCTTAGATTATCATCTTGTGTCTTGTTCCGAGCATGGCTAACATTTTTTTACATGTACTCAACGCTTGGAAACCATTTATATTTTCACAAGACTCGTCTTCAAGCCTTCCATCGTCTCCATATTTGACCTATAGGGGTGTTCATCATCATGATATGACTTTCCATCTCAATCCCCCTAGGGTCATTGGGATCCCCCCTTTGTGGTGATTTCATCATCACTAAAATGAGGGGATTGTCTATCTAAGGTGACAGAGGGTAGGTACTCATGTAGTTGTCTCATCTTTGTTACTTGGGTTAAGATTTTCCCAAGATACAGTTTGTGTGATAACATGAATGAGTAAGGTTGTCCCAGAGGTAGCAGCTGAATTAGGTGTAAATTTGTTCAGGCTGACGATGTCTCTCTATTGTGTCTTCATCTGGACTAGTGAAGTGTGGGTGTGCTTCATCCTATGTTCCAAAAATTCAAGGAGTGGCTAGCCCAAGTCCTATAGTTATAAAATTACCCAGTTACTCAGGCACTTGCAAATCGTAAGGGCAGGTTGATTGTTCCAATGGACAAGCCCAATGACATCCTTTTTTCTAGGTCGTCTTGGTTGATAACGAGGAAGAGGAGAGCAACTAAAATCGATAGAGGGGGTAGTCTATAGAATGCATATGTTGGGTTCAACAAAGGTGTGTATCCATGGCATCACGCACAACAGATGTTGATAGAGAAAGCTAGAGAACGACAGCAAATTTGAATCATAGTTCAATAAATTGTTTAGTAAGGATAGGGATCTTGGTCATCAATTGTACATTGGGTCCCCTTCCAAGAAGTTTCCTTCTCAGTGCCATCTGATATGAGAATGACATCGTTGGACTGCAAGTGGTCTTCTTGAACTGTTTCCTGTAGTAAATCACATGTTTGTTAGGAGAATCCATGGATGCAAAGACTTTTTGGTTGAACTACGATTCCTAGAATAAATAGATCTGGTGGCTAGGTGGCTAGTAGAACTACTCAATTGATAGCTAGTGTGATTTGGATTTATGAGTGGAACGAAATGAAACATAGATGTATAAAATCAACATAAAGATATATTGACAATAACAGAGATACAGTGAAAATTGACTTCTATTCAATCAAGAAATTATGTTGAAACTATAAAATGCAGAATGAAAACAATCTTGCTCGAATGGTGGTAGCTAATCTCTGAGAAGAGATGTGGTGGCTACGCGCATTCATCTGAGAAAATTACAATGAGGTCTCCAGGAATTTTTAGCATCAATAAGTAATGAGAAAACCCTAAACATCCAAAAACATAACCCTGGGAGATGAAGCACGAAACGTCGCGTGGGCCATGATGGGGTAAGTTGGTAAATCAACTTCCCAGGGTCGTAACTTTTGCATACGATCATTATTTTAGGCACACGATATCCCATTGGAATGATCTATCTGATTACTACACATGTTTTCATCACACTCTAACTTTGTTTATTTTGTGACTCTAGTGGGCCCAAAAAATGATGTTTAGGGCCTCAAAACAACCCTAGAAGTTTAGGACCCGAAAAGATAGGAAAAACTGGAAATATGAAAACTGTATCTGAGTCAGTTAGAATAGGTGGGTGGCCACCAATATCTACCTGGATAAATCATCCCCCCTTAGGAAGAAATGGCCTCCATTGTGTTGATTTCCCCCATCATATGAGGAAATTTTTGTTGAATTTGGCCCCGAGTGAGCCACTTGCCTTGGTGCAGGAGTTGCCCTGCTTTAACAACACGATAAAGTTGAAGCTTATGTTGGTGAGTTCCCTTGACCTTTGTGTCCATGATATTATCAGTGGATACATGTTCCATGCATTCATGGTTGAGCTCTGTCAGTGTCAATTGTTCTGTTATCTCTGAGGTGTCCAATAATGGTGGAAAGTATGGCCGAAGGAGGTCCACATTAAACACGAGGTGAAACCCAAGGAAGGGGGTAATGTTATCTCAAAAGCATTTCCACCCATAGCCTTAGTGATGGTTTAAGGTCCATAGAAGAGTGAAAGAATCTTCTGATGGGGCCCTGTAAGGAGTTATTTCTGCAAGTGCAACCAAACTTTATCTCCCACCTAAAACTTGTGTGGCACCTGGTGTTGATCATGGTGTTGCTCGTACGTGGCATTGGACTTCTATAAAATATATTGAACCTATTGGCGGATGTGTTGGATTCATTCAATGAACCAGGTAGATTTTTTTACTTCAGTTTGAGCATGGGACAATTATGTCAGTGTGGATAGAAGGGGTAGTGAAACATCCATGGGACCCAATGGTTGAAATCCTAACCCCAACTGAAAGGGGTTGTGGTCGGTTGATCTATGTATGGCTATGTTGTAACTGTGTTGAGCATAGGGAAGACTCTCATCCCATGTGTGTGGATGTTTATAATTGTTCATGTGAAATATATGCACGATCATCATGTTGATGACCTCGGTTTGGCCATCCATCTGGGGGTGGAAGGAAGTGAATTTGGTGATCTTGGTGTCCAGTAGTGACCAGAGGCTCAACTAGAATGTGTTGAGGAATCGAATGTCCCAATAGGAGACAATGGTTTGTGTTATCCAAAAATGTACCCACATTGATTAGAAGAAGAGCTTGGCAGTGACCTCCATTGTGATTCTCTTCTTGCAGGCGGACATAATCACCACCTTGTAAAAAAGATCAAAAACCAAAAAAACACAGTCATTTCCCCACTTGGTTGAAGGAAGGACCAACATGTAGTCCATCGATATGGATTCCCAAGGCCTGTCAGGAGTAGGCAGGGGGGTGTACATGCATTTTTTCTTAATGTTTGGTTTGGAAATGGAATAGGCAATGCGGGACCTTATATACTTGCTGACATACTGTCAAAGTTTTGGCCAATAGAAATGTTGCTACAACACTGACACTATCTTTTCTATGCCAAAGTGTCCTGCCACCCAACTATAGTGAGCTTCCCAAATCATATTCTTTCACTCACTTGATGGGACGAATAGATGGCACAAAAACCCATCCTAAAGATGGAAATTAGTGACAGTTATGTTTGTGCCCAACATATGGTAGGTAGTGGCAAAGTTAGGATCTCTCTCGTAGAGTTGGGCCCATCCAGAGGTCTCATGGCTGCAATATTTTAGTATTGTGGTTTGTGTTGTAACGGGAGGTTGACTAAGGCAGTTAGGGACACATTTGGTGCTCCCTGTCTTATACTTGGTGTTGATATGGAATTGTTGTAAGTATGTGGACCACTTATGATGGTGATCATTCTATAATTTTCCTTATGTCTGCATGAACTGTAGAGGTTTATGATCAATGTGGATGATTTTCTCCTTCCCAATAATGTAATGCCTCCACTGGCGACAGGCTTCAATGGAGTACATTTCTTTGTCATAAGTGGGGTACTTACGAATGTAATATGATAGTATTATCACTATGATAGGCCACATGATGTTCGTGTTGAGTGAGAATTGTGCGCACAACATAGTCTAAAGCATCTATCATGATCTTAAAAGGTTGTTGCAGGTCGGGTAATGAGAGCACTGGGGCTGAGCACAAGCAGTGCTTCAAATAATCGAATGCTTTCTGTTGCAATTGGACCCACACAAAATTTTCCTTACCACCACCCCTGGTCACTTAGCTAAGGGCCCATGCAATATGGGAGAATCCCAACATGAACCTCCGATAGAAATTGGCAAGGCCTAAGAATCTTCACAACTCAGTGACTTTGGTCAGGGCTGGCCAGTCATGAATGACCTGGATCTTGGTTGGATCGACATGCACCCCATGATAATAAACAATGTATCCTAGGTATTGTATCATGTCCATGCCAAATGAGCATTTTCAAACTTTACATATAGCTTGTGTTGTCGTAGAGTGTGTAGAACCTATTGAATATGCTACAAGTGTTTCACCCAACTCTTGTTGAAGATGACGATGTCATCCAAATACACCACCACAAAAGAATTGGTGAAAGTCTGCAAGATATCATCTATCATCCTCATGAAATTTGTTGGGGCATTCATCAAGCCAAAGGGCATGACCAGCTATTCAAAAATACATTATTTGGACTTGAAGGCAGTCTTCCATACATTGGTCTTCTCTATTGGGACCTAGTGGTAGTCGGACTTCATATTAATCTTACTAAAGTATTTGGCCCCCTTGAGATGGTCAAGGAGATCACCTATTCAAAAAATTGGGTATCGGTTCTTGACTATCATTTTATTTAGGGCTGGGTAATCAATACAGAGTCACCATGTCCCATCTTTATTCTACACTAGTATGAATGGGCTTCCACAAGGTGATGAGCTTAGTTGGATGTGCCCCATTTTTTAGCAGCTCTTGGATATGGCTCTTGATTTCCTCATTTTCTAACAGAGAGTGTCGATAGAATGACCCATTGGGTAGAGATGCACCAGGGGTCATATCAATTGAATGGTTGACCTAATAGTGTAGAGGTACCCCAGTGGGTGAGGAGAATATGTCTTTGTATTCTTACACAACCTTCTCCACTTACTTTTTCTATGAGGAGAGACATGTCATCGAGTACATGGATTTGGTTGTGACCTTCCTCTCACTTTGAGCATGAATCACAAAGAAGACAAAATTCTCAGTCTGAGAGATGACCTTCCTACATTTCTTGGCAGAGATCAAGGAAATGGAAGTAGGTGGGACTACCTTGGGTATTATGTACAATTTCTTGTCTAAAATAATAATAATATTGTGAGGCCTAGACTCATATACAACATGACATTTCTAGAAATAAGGTTAGCCCAAAATAACATCACAAACTTCAAGGGGGGAGACATCACACAATACCTCATCTTTGACGAGCTTGATGTCGTAGGAGAGGCAACACTATTGGTTGACACAGAGATCAGTTACTTGGAGGATCCATCCAATGTTGTATGATTGTCGGTGTGTTGTTGTCCACAGGGCCAACCACTTGATGACCTATGCTGAGATGAGGTTCTTTTGTCTATCGCTATCAATGATGAAGTGCAGCAGAGTACCCTTCACTCACATATGTGAATGAAAGAGGTGCTCACCTTCCTCTAGTTCATCAGGTTCACCAGGATGGATCTTGGTGGTAGAAATGGTGGCACTAGGTTCTACATCAATGATAAATCTCACTTTTTCTAGTTTTGACTTGGATTTGGAACTCACATCTGATTCAGAGGATTTCACCTCAATCGAAAATGACTGGTTTGATAAGCACTCAACGATGTCATGCCAGGGGCTCTCGTGGAACTCGCACCACTTCCCAGTGACTTTCTTTGTCTTCCCATTGTCCTTCTTTGTTTGCAACTTAGACTGGTTTTTTTTAGGCTTCCCATCCTTTCTATGTCCTTTTTTCTTCAGGTTGGGGACTCCCTTTCCCTGCTTCTACTATGATGGGTTCCCATACCCAAACTGTCATGTATTTTGTTTAATCTTCTACTCAATTTTGACAACGTATCGATAGGTCACACCCAAGGATGAGATATCCAGAAACTCCATTTATATATGGATGTATATATGTATACCATCACATTACTTGAGCACTATATGTCTCTTAGAGTCTTTGATACCTAGCTTGGTGCGCAAGGTATGGAAGACATTAGTGAACTTTGACACGGTTTGATCCCTTTCTTGTCGTAGTGTGGTGAATCTTGTATACAAGTCATCATAACTTCCAATAGGATAGAATATCCCTTAATAACATCCCTGAAAGAACCGTAGGTGGTGCGACTACAAATATTGGAGATTCATTTGTTGTCTTTTGCTCACATAAATTCTCCCACCAATATTTGACATGGGGGATGGCCTTAAGGAGTGAAAACATAATATTTTCTCTATCGGAAAAGTTATGGACAGAAAAATACCCTTCTAAAAGGTTTAACCATTTGTCTACAACATCCACATATTTTTTACCATCAAATATAGGAATATCAAAACTGATCTATACCTTGAAGGGGGAAGCGCCTCCACTATTGGAAGATGTGTCGCATGTTGGTAGTTGTTGAAGGATTTGCACAAAATTATCCATCATCGTGTTCCTCTATCACGCGAGGGATTCCTTGAGCAACAATTTAAAGGGATATCCTACCCCATTGTCTCTTTGTTATTCCCCCACAGTGGTCATCGGGTTCGGCGAGGCCAATCTTGTAAAGGATCAACTAGTTCAAGTCCCAACTGCTTATACCTCAACCTTGTTGGGGACATGCACAAATAAACAAATGAAGAATAGACCACTCTAATACCACTAATCCAGATTTATGAGCGAAAAAATGAAACACAGATCTATAAGATCAAAACATAGATATATTGACAATAAAATAGATACAATGAAACTTGACTTCTATTCAATAAAGAAAATATTTTGAAACTGTAAAATGCAGAATGAAAACAATCTTGATCAAATGGTGGTAGCTAATATATGAGAAGAGATGTGGTGGCTATGTGCATTCTCTTGAGCACATTACAATGAGGCCTCCATGCCTTTTTAGCATCAAGAAGTAATGAGAAAACCCTAGACATCCAAAAACCTAACCCTAGGAGATGTAGGAGATGAAGCACCAAAATTCATGTGGGCCCTGATGGGGTAAGTTGGTACATCAACTTCTCAGGGTCGTAACTTTTTCATACAATATTTGTTTCAGGTGTTGCATGATCATCATCTCCTTTATCTGGGGTTGTCTTTCTCTCAGTCAACTACTTCTCATCGGATCCTGTAATGACTTCCATCTCTCTCGACTTACAGTCCTTTTTGTAATTCCTAGATTTACTATGTTTCCAGCATCTTCTTGTCGAATGAACCGGGGATTTTGATCTACCCTTCGACTTAGAATTTCTACGGGAGAATTTACCTTTATCTCTTTCAACCAATCGACCTCTCACCACTAAAGCATCTTTGTTCAATCCTGTCATTTTCTTTCTTCTCATTTCTTCTGACAGAAGAGAATCAACCATGTCTTCTAGCACTAGTGTGGTTGTATTACTCCATATATCCATGACTAAGCCATCCCAGGAGTCTGGAAAAGAACATAATAGGATTATACACTTCTCATCCTCAATGATTTTAATATCCATAGAAGAACTGCCATCAATCATTCTCAGAATATACAGTTTCTTTCTGAGAAACAACTTATTTACTAGATATTTCAACTGGTATAAGCTTCCATATTGTCCCACATTTTCTTGGTTGAATCTTCACTTGAGACATTCACCAGTACCAAATATGCAAGACAAAGTCGACTCGTACTTCTTGCTCTTATTTCGATTTTCTCCCATTCTTTTGTCGACTTTTCTATTGGTTGGGTACTTGGAAAAATCATTGTCCATTGTTCTCGATCTACAAGAAGATCTTCCATTTTAAGCTTCCAAATCTCAAAATTCTGGACATTGAATTTTTCTATCTTATTCTTGAACTTCTCAGCATTCACCTCCACGATATTTAACACAATTTATGACTTACAACTCTTATTGTACCTAGGGTTTAGTTATCAGATTCAATATTGGTAAAACAATATCTGATACACTTGTCAAAGCATAACATGGCTCTGATACCACTTTTTAGGAAATGAGAGACACTTCCACACTAAACCTAGCATAGGAGAAGAATAATTTAATCAAGAACGTAAATGACAAAGCAATCACACCGTACACAGAGATTTTACCCTGGAAACCCAAACTGGGAAAACTAGCATTCCTTGAGTGTTTTTCTCTCTTGTTGTCTTATTCAATCTGAATAAAATGTTACATGTCTAACCTCAATCCACACTTAAGACACAATCAACATCATACCCACTTGCATGTGCAAGAACAACCCTCTAGCCAATCTAGATTACCTTTGCATGACCAACAAACTACATCTAAATTTTTCTATAAATACATTCAATCATTCATTCATTAGCCTTTATGGCCTTACAACACACATATTTATAGGCTTTACAATAGGAAAACCCCTAAAGACTTGGCGCCCAAAAATGGTTACAAATCCATCCAGATCATTGGCTACAAATACCACAAATCTCAGGATTTTAGTACAGTCAACTCCAATTCGACTACCGGTCGGTCACCACACGTCTTCCTGTAGACCTCATGTTGGTTGACCTCTTCAACTTGTTTTCAGTTCCTTTACCATGTATGTAATGTCCCCATTACCAGCAAATCCAAAAAAAATGCACTAATACCAATTTTTAACGTACCCATTACCGACATCACAACATAAATTCACTCTGATACCATTTGTGACATCCCTAGCCTTAGACCTAGCTGGGAATGCGCCACTTAAAAAATGTCCTCTCTCCTTCCAACTCAGATACCATTTTGTAACAAACTTATTATCAAGGACTCAACAACATGGTCCGGTAACGTTCCCAGCCGGGAGCTAGAACACACCCTACAACATCAAAAATTTTGATACCATTAAATTAAATAATTAGTTCGGCATATGAACATAGTTAAGAAGAAAAATAGAACAACATGTGTGCACAATAACAATTCATATGTAGAATTTAACAATAGAAATTCCATGAAAGAAAACCCATAATTTCACACACGCAGTAATTGAAATAAGCACATGAATGACACTTATCTCATAATATAAACACCAATTGCATGCAGACCTTCCACATTCCTTTTAGCCTTAGACCATGTTTCTCATAACTCTCAGAACTGGGCCACCCCCGAGCTGGGGCTAAATTCTACCAGGGAAAATGGAATACTAATCCAATCTAAGGTCTGGTAAGAAGCATAATTATTCCATCCAAGGTGCCAATTGTTGCAACTAGCCTACGGTCTGTCATTCCCCACATGCATGCTCCACCCCAGGAATTTTTCCCCTTCTCTGCTCAATAGTCCCTCGCCTACCCAACTTCCCTTCCGGGGCTTCAACAACAGGCCAAACATGAAGTCTCAGAGCCCCGCAGTTATTTCCATGTGCACCAGGAACAACTTTGAGTAGTTTCTCTCCTAGAGAACTACTCATGAGCCTGACAACCTACTTCTTCCGTAACACGACCTGACAATTGCTTCTTCAATATAGCTCCCATGATAATAGTACAAGTACAGGTTCTTTGTCACGGTCCAGTACCGTCCGATATGAATCAAAGCTGCCTCCGTGAAGGAACGGTCAATACTCACCATAACACATACTCTCCCCCTTCACACTATATCCACAAATATATATATATATATATATATATATATATATATATATATATATATATATATATATAATGTGTCCTTTAAGACACTTGGCACTCCAAGGGACTCCCTTGTCCATACTTTCGAGACGACTTAGGATATATATGTATATCCATTACATTAGCTTTAAGAAATAATATTATAATATTACATTAGGATTAAGCCCCTTACTAGACTTATTATCCCCCCTTTCCCTTTCTAGTGGAGTTTAGCCCCACATACTCATTTATGGATTGGTTAGCATGCAACGGTGTGTTTTCATTAATAATATGAGTGTTTTCATATTATAAAAATAGGCTCACTAGCCTTTAGCACCTAGGCTCTTCGGCCTAGTAATCATATAATCCTTCTAGCATATAAGAACCTATCTCACCAACCTATAAAACATTTACATTTATATGTACAACTGGGGTTCAACCTAGGGGTATTACAATGTCAAACTACCTCAACCTTCAACTTTACCCTGTCGATTCACCTTGACCTTTGACTTGTTGTTTATCCACCTCGACTTCAACCGTCAATCGATTCACCTCGACTAGACATTCACTGCTAAGAATATAACAACCCAACACATAAAAGCATTTTGTTTACTTTATATACTTATTTTTTTATAATAAACATTGTCACTTAAAATAAATACAAGTATCAAGAGTTAGTGTTGGAAACTCAGAAAATGAGATTGCAATAAATCAGTCAATTATCATGAAAATTACATCGTTGGTCATAATCGGTGCTATTGAACTATTGGAAATATGAAGTTGCAAAGTACGGGAAAGCGGGAGGATGGGAGATATGAATCATCATCACAAGGGTTCAAATTAGATTTTGTTGGTTGTGTAGTGCATATGCCTGTGTGGATGCCCAAAATATATGGTTGTACAGACGATATGTGTACCGAAGATATATATATTGAACACTTCACTTATTTACAAAGTTTTCTCAGACATTGAACAATTTACCTTTTTTCCTATTTTTTACAAAATTTTATGCAAAAAAAATTCACTACAAAGACTTCAAAATGTTTAAAACTGAAATTGCCATAAATGAGTCGGTTATCAAGTGAATTACATTTTTGGCTAGAATATGTGTGATGGAACTATTGGAGGTGCAGAGTTGCGAAGTGTGGGAGTGCAGAAGGATGATTGTTATGAATTATCCACACAATGGTTCAAATTATACTAGAACTTGCATGTGCAAAGGATATGCATGTGCGGACGTACAAAAGATATATCTGTCGAGACGATGTCTCTATTCCCAACAAATACCTGTGAGCTAGATATTTTTTTTTCCTTGGAAATAAATATTTTATATTTCTGAGAGAAATATACATGTTACAATAGCATAACTATTTGGTCTTTACTGACCATATTCAGATCCTATATCAAAAACAAAAACAGTCCTTAGGACTGAAGAAGAGCCTACACAGTCTATATGCATCATTGAAAAACTAGATAAAATATCATTACAGAGCAGCCTACAACCATATTTCCATGTCTTCCACTTCTTCTCCATCTATGTATTCATAGTATCCCATAGCCCCCACAGGCATAGCAAGGGCCGCCTTGGAAATTTCATCAGCTTTGGAGTTTAACTCACACATAATGTAATTGAAAGACAACCACTCAAAAGACTGGAAGGCTAGCTTGATGTCGCACTTGATTGGTTCTGTATAGATGTCTTGAGCTGCATTTTTTTAACTTTCCCAATCAATTACCAGTTTCAAATCCCCTGTGACCTAAAGCTTCCTAACATATTTCCTTTTTGTTATTTCAAGAAGAGTCCAGAGAGTTGTATATTCAGCTTTGTTATTGTACCCTTCCCCTAGAGCATATATAATGAACAAGTAATGTTTCTGAGAGAGATATAAAACAACTCCAACACCATATTTTCAAGGGTGCCCTTGGCTGGCCCCATCGAAGAAGCCCCAAGGTACCTCGTAATCTAAAGAAGGCATTTCTGCCAACCTAGGGGATTTCTCCTTCAAGGAGGCCTTAAACTCTACTGCTTGAGAAACCATGATAGTCGTTGTGAATTCTGGAGGGATAAATTTGTCATTGAAAACCCCAGTGTTCCTAGCCCACCATAAATTAGAGATCAGTAAACAAAGAAAACCTGAGTATAACTTGATTGAATGATCATGTAGCCAGGCCTTGAAACATTCCTCCAAGTTTTCCTTATTTCAGTCCATTCTTGCTTTCGGTTTATATTTAAACAGTGACGATACCTAGGTTGCATAAGGACACGAGATAAACAGATGTGAGATAGATTCAACATCATTTTTACATAAACCACACCAATGAGGACCATTCCAACCTCTCTTAACGAGATTGTCCCAAGTTAATCATTTATTATTGAGGGCAAGCCACAACGAAATTTTGCATCTTGGTGGGGCTTTGATTTTCCAAATCAAATCCCACCACCACTTCTTAGGTCCATCAAAATCATTTTCAAACCAATCTTTCTAGCCTAGGTTTGTTGTGAAGTTACCATTCTTTAGGTTTTTGGACCAGGCAAGAGTGTCAGCGGAGTTTTCATCTAGACGAATATTATTTTCAACAAGTTTGTCCGCAAACCTTCTCCATTCATCAGCGAGGACTCTTTCTAAGTTGAGAGTCTCAACAAAAATCTAGTCAAGCCATCCCCTGACCTACGGGAATCATGTGCAAGCATCAGCTAAAGCCTGCATGCCTCTATCTCTAAGAGTGTGGATCAAGGGAGAAGAAAGAAAAAAGGATTTCCCAACACCCAACCATGGGTCCTCCCCTAGTATTACACTCTTACCATCACTAATTCTCCAAGAGGTTCAGATTCCTACCAATGGGAAATCTTTGACCAAAGCCTTCGACATGATCGAGCCTTTGGAGAATTTTTGCAGTATGCGAAACCATTCGTCAATCGTCAAATTTGAAAAGTACTTTGAGCTCATTACCCGAAACCATAGGGAGTTTCACTGGATTAAACGCCAAATATTTATGTCATCCAAATCCTTTACGAAGGATGTAATTTTCTTGAGGCCCCAGCCACCTAGCTCTTTCGTTGAGCGATCATAGGCCATTTTTCTAGGGATATACCTCAAGATTTTTTTTGACTCGACCAAAGGTATTGAAAACTCACTTTGTGAATGGTAGATAAGATCCCTTTTGGAATGGACACAATTGAGTTACAATACACATATATACTTTTCATTACCCCTTTAAGGAGAACCAGTCTTCCTCCTCCAGAGAGAAGTTTGTTAAACCAAACAGAAATTCTAGCTTTGATCTTTTTTATGAGCCATCCCCAGTTCGATCACATGTAGTTGACAAGTTTTAAAAAGAAACCCAAATATTTAAAACCTTCTTCCAAATTCTTCTAAGGAACCGGAATAAGGTTTTATAGAACTTAGAATTCTTCCTATGGACAGTTGTTTAAGATTAGACAAGATTTCCTCAATCTAAAAACCATATCGGTTGCCTTACATAAGCCATCCAGAATTTGTTTTAGTTCTCTCATGTCACGGAGGGAATTCAAAACACTACATAGAATGTCATCCACAAAAAGGAGGTGTGAGATAACCTCTCTTTCTAAACCATCACTCCTCTAATCCGACCTTCTGAAATGGCTTCCTTAAAAATATTACTTAGAGCCTCAACAATGATAAGGAAGAGAAAAGGGGAGAGGGGGCATCCTTGACGTAGGCCCCCAGAGGCTTTAAAAAAATGAGAAGAGGAGTCGTTGATGAGAACAACAAAGAAGGAATTTTGAATACACCCCATGATCTAATTCACCATCTTCGGACTTATGCCCAATTGGATCAATACTAGCCTTAAAAAAGTCCAGTCGACTCTATCGTATGCTTTTTATAGATCAAGTTTTAGGATGACCGCTTTCATATTTTTATTTTTCACTGAGTGCAGCACCTCCTGGGCTATGGCTACCAGATCGTGAATTTGGCAGTTTTTTAGGAACCCAAACTGCTCTTCCCCGATGATCTCTGACAGAATGAGTTTCAACCGAATCACAATTATTTTGGAAATTAGTTTGTAAATCACATTATATCAAGAAATGGGCCTATAATCATTGAAAGTCATGTCGTCCTTCTTTTTTGGAATTAAGCAAATGAAGGTGGAATTGAAAGACCCAATCACTTTACCATTTTTCTGAGATTTGTTTATCATCAAGTATAAATCCTCCTTAATCAGGTCATAAAAGGTATTAAATAATTCCACCGTAAACCCATACGGACCAGGGATTTTACTGCTTTGCATTGAGGAGAGAGAAACCCAAATTTCCTCATGGGAAACATCTTCATCCAGTTTTTGGTTCATTTCGTATGACATTGTTGAAGGGAACTTTGTCACCGGGTTTAGGATGTACTGAATAGGACAACCTAAGGGGCTTTGAAAAGAGCTTCGAAAAATATTGCCTCGACTTCAGCTTTGTCTTGAAAGGAGCTAACCGTTCTTCCTTCGTGGTCCTTTATTTCCCAAATGGTATGTATATTTTTTTCTAAAGTTCGCAAATTAATGAAAATATATGCTATTGTTATCTCCAGCTTCAGAGAGCCCTACTTTTTTGTCTCCATTCTTGTTCCTCTTTTTCTAGAAAATTGTTTTGTTGGGCTTCTAGGGCTTTTAGTTCCTCCAAAAGGCTTGTGTTAGGGCTTCCTTCATCTATCACTTTTAGGATTGACGACAACTTGCCTTATGTGTCCTGTAATTGTCTTTGGATCCTATCCCTCCATATTGGAAGCCATTTCTTGGTATAGGGATCATCAAATGCACTTGCAGTTTTGAGATTTTCCCAAAAGACAATTCTATCATAATATAGACCATAGATGTTTACAACAGTAAAAGGAAAATCAAGGTCTCTGAATTTGATCTTAAATGAGATCGAGGACTTGAAGGAGGAAGAATCAATGGCTTTGAAATCGGGACTCCAACTCGTAATTATACCACTTGACAAACCATCTACATCGAGAGAGTTGAAAGACCATTTCTTTACACAAGGAGAGACGATGTTCATGGCTTTCTCCATATCACATTGTCTCCTAAACCATAATCAAATTAGGCTTTAGGTTCAGGAGAAGTATTTTGAGGGATGATCTTTTCTGAGATCCCCCAATCCATCTTTCATTAAAGGAGGGAAAAATCATTGAGGGGGAGCCTTTAGGGCGCTCCCTGCTTTAAGGGACCTAGCAATATATGTTTTTTTTCCTTTCTTTATTTTAGCTACAACCCTTTCCTGGGATTTGAGAAGGTTAGACTTGAGGTGGGTCGAGGGACATCCCACCCTTATATGGCTTGACATCCTTCTGCTTGTACTTGGAGCGAAGAGCATAGATTCTAAGGGGGAGGGGAAATAGGGGGACCGATATTTTGCAGTGTGCGAGGGGAGAGGTGGGAGGGAGAGGGGAGAGGAGGGATGATGGGGGGAAGAGATAGCTTGATCCTTAGGTAAAGAGGGTCAATTCAATGGGTTCTTATATAGTATTCATGTAACATTGTTACATCTTTTAAATAACTAAGGTGTTGCTAAGTATAATTTTATATTTCCTATTTTTTATTAAAATGTATTTAACAAGTTGCAAAGGCAAAGCAATAATGAGAGAATTTATAATCGTTATTTTAATTACAAAGGTAAAGTAATAATGGAAGAATTTATAATTGTTCCTTGGTTAATTTTAATGGTTAACCACTTACACACTTATGTTAATGATTAACATTCAAAATATTATAAATTGATTTTTTTTAAATTAAAAATTGTCGTAATATGAACTTTTTAAGTTTGGATAATTTTGTACTAGGTTCACGAAAAAGTGTTGGATTTGCATATTTGAGTGGTTAAATCTATATAATTCAAGTTCAACACGCTCAATCCATTTATACATTCAAAAATACAATTTAAATAACTGAAAATTGCAATTTCTTCCAAATTTATCTCATCTTAATAAAAAAACAAAACACAATTAAACATAACAAAAAAAAATAAACATAATTTTCTTTAATAAACTTTAAAATCATAATGTTACTAACGTACTTTACTACTTGTATAAAATCCTATAACTAAGTCAAAAGTGTGGTAAGTATTTATTCCACGAAAATGTCTAAAAGTTAGAAATTACACGCGGACCATATCAATATTATACTAACCCATCTATAAACATAAGCATAAACACGATTTTGTCACTAATGACACTCACACCAAGTTGAGGTAATATGAATGCCCCACTTTCATTGACATCCATTTTAGAATAAGATAATCGTCATCTCATAAACGAAAATTTTTCTTTATCACTTTTTAAAAAAAATATTAAATAATAATTTAAAACCACGCACGTCTCAAGAGTCTAAAATCTTTTAGAGAGTCTACCAGTGAAACTCTTCTCCCTCGTGCCGTCGTCTTGAAGCAACATAAGCGTGTTTGGGCATAGCTCGCGATATAATATTTTAACCAAAGCGTATTTGGGCATAGTCCGAACTCAATATTTTCAAAACCTTGGGCAACGACTTATTGTTAAACTTCAAAAATACCATGACACGCGTTGGCAAAAAAATCAATATCATATTGGATTATCACCTAGCCACACAACGTGTCAAACAAGAGAAGCTTCCGTCCAAACAAATAAACTCAACACGTATCACAATTATGGAATTTAAAAGGTCGCTATAACCGTTTTGATGTGGATTTCCATTTCCGAAGGTTAAAATTATAGTTCATGCTATTGGATTAGGATTAGCATCGTAGAAAAGTGGTTTAAATGTTTTTTTTTTTTTTTTTTTAAAAAGGAATTTTTCATTAAAATTTGGTAATATATTTTTGGGTGAAATTGTAATTTTTGTTGTTGTTTAAATTGTATTTTTAAATATATAAATGAATTTAGTTTTTTTTTTAATTTAAGGCATTCAGATTATATAAAGGTTATTATTCAAATTTACATTTCCAACAATTTCTTATTAGATTTTAAACAAAATTAATAGAAAAATATACCCAGAAAATTGTCAAAAAAAATAAAACGTTTTGACTATTGCTTACACAAAATCAGATTCTTTGTAAACAACACGCATTGATATTGAGTATGTCATTGATGGGTTTTTGAGTTTCCTGAGAAATTCTTATAAACATTTTGGGTTAATTCATTCTTCATGCATTAGATGTACATATTCTTCGTAGACAACAAGCATTGATATTGATTATGTCATTGATGGGTTTTTGAGTTTTCCAGTGAGAAATTCTTAGAAATTCATTTTGGGTTAATCCATTCTTCATGCATTATATGTACAGAGTGTTTTTCATGTTGTTTTGATTTGTCAATATATTTTTGTATTACATCAAATGTTAGGGTTTGTTTATTCCTTCATATAAAGGGTTTAAGTTTGTTTGGATTATTTAAATCGTTTGATATTTTATGGGGCAAGGAGTGTTTTATCACACTTTGGCTTTGTATAAGCATTTGGGTACTTTGTGAAATGCAATATTTTGGTCTTTGCAAGAAATATTGCAATAGTTGGAGGTCTTGTATTTTTGTCATGCACCACAGAAGAATTTTGATAGTTACTTAGGTTGTTGGATAGAAGTTTCGTGGGCTCTGTAGAAGATAGTAGAATTTAGGGTTTGATATTGCCTTATATCTATATATCATAATGTGCTTGGATGGACATTATGAGGACAACTTTTATTAGAAGGCAGATATTTTTCTTTTTCTTGTGCTTTAATGTTTATGCAAAAAGCAGTTTGGTCATGGGTGTATTTGATGACCCACACTTTAGAGGCTGGGATGGAGTAAATTTTGATTTCAATAGAAAACCTTAGTCCATCTATAGCATGATCTCGGACCCAACTTTTCACATCAACATGAAGTTACATGGATTCATGACCTAGAGACCATGGAACCCATAGTTCCAGAAAGAACATGGATAAAATCTCTTGGAATTCTCTTATGGACTCATAGACTCGTGTTGTGTACAGCAAAAGGATCAGACTTGAGCCATAATGGGTTTGAATTCTTACAAAATAATGAAGTAGATGGTGAAGTAATTCATCTTGAACAAGGAGAGAATTACATATCCCCAGATGGTCAGATTGTTATCTTCGATGATATCTATGAATCCCTCACGCTTTTTCCTTTTGATCACTATGGAATTTATCTAAAGGACATGGTGGAGATTCATGTTATTGCAGGTCTTGAGATTCATGACCTGAGGATTGATGATGATGCATCT
>ML803905.1:3560-14479 GCA_009831015.1 Picea engelmannii
ACAAAATACAAAGACTGAGTCTATATACTCAGGAAAATTCACCTAACAGAGGCGTGCCCAGTCACCTAAGGCTTGGTGTCCCTTCAGTCAAATTCGTACTGATATCCTTCTTCAAGCGCCACCTTAACTGCGCATAGCTCCTGTAAGGGGAGTAGCTGAGCCATTAAGAGTCGAGTTAGCGTGTGCAGACCTCCTCTGGCTAGTCGAGGATTCGGCATGGCTTCTTTGAAAAAACTGGTACACAAGACCCTCTCGAGCAGACCGCTTGCCAGACCCTCCATACCTCCCACTTAATGGACGAGGAGAGGTTTCACCCACCCCCTCTCACCTTCATTTACTCCAAGCGAGAAACAGGATGAGATCGGATCCGATGGCACCTGGAGATCGTGATGGGCCTCTCTGTGACTGAAACCCGACGCCTTTGGCCCCTCTTGCTCAACTCTTTTATTTTCCGGTGATCACAGGCTGTGACCCTGTGTTTACTCTCAAAGGCGCTTTCGACGTTCGTGAATAGGAAGGGGCTGATCCCTGCTTCTTGAAATCGCGATGAACGAAACGCCAAGACGGCTTAATCTGGCGCCACGCGTCCCTCTAGATCTGACGGTCCTGAATTCACTCGGTGATGCTGTGGGCCCGAGTCCTGAACACTCCCAGCACCTCGCGTATCGGGAATATGACGAAGCTGCTCCTTGCGCCTCGGAATCGCGATGGGCGAAACGGCGAGGAGCCTAATCGTGCGCCAGGTGTCTCCTGTGGATAAACGGCTGAGATCGCTTCGTGACACCGCGGGCTCGGCTTTGGGCATCTTTGGCGTTTTCGGGGTTCGGGGTTTCAAGATATAGGACAACATGGAACCTTCACCCCTCAAACTCCCGAATACCGAAACGCCGACGCAACTAGATTTCACGCCACACGTCCTCTGGATGGACGGCTGTTATCTTTCCCTGCACACAATATGGACGCTATCCATTGCGCTAACCTCGGCGCAACTTCGCTAACCGCGATTTCCCGCCAACTGTTGATCTGTTCCTTTGGATGAATCCTGACCGCTTGAAATCAGACTGCTCGCTCGCTTGATTTAAGCCCGAAATGGATTTCTTCTGTGAGCAGCGCTCGGCACTCATCGCGCCACTTGCAGACCTGATCGCTCATGCGCTTCGGACGAGAAATGTTACTAACATTAGGCTCCATGGGGGATAGAGTCGTCCCTGTGATGCTCTAAGGACGCATTTTGCAGTTCCAGTGCCTTGCTGTTGGGCTATGGAGTCATTTACTAAGACGAAACAATAAAAACAAAGAACTAAAAGGACAATATTTACAAAACACAGGAGCCACAGAAGGCTCAGACAAAACACTTTTTTAGAAAATGCCCATTTACTGGGCTGCTGAAAACTTCTTCACCCTCCAAATCTTGCAACCTGTACATGTTATTTGACAAAACCTCAGAGATTTGGAAAGGCCCGATCCACAGGGCTTCAAATTTGTCGTGTTTGCCCTTATCTTGCTTAGGAGCATCCCATTTCAGCACCAGATCTCATGTCTGAAACCCCTCCTTCTTGGCCTTCTTATCGAATACCTGCTTGGTCATCCGCTGATGGTCCTGAATTCTGATCATTACCTGCTCTCTGGCCTGCTGGACTTCTACAAGTTGATGAATCCTTCTGATCATATCATTGGGTTCTTCTTGAATATCCTGGAAGAATTTCGCTACAGGAATGGCCAGCTAAGAAGGGAAGACAGCTTCTGCTCCATAAACTAACTGGAAAGGGGAGATGCCTATAGATCTCTTCGTGGTCACTCGATCGGCCCATAGAGAAAATTTCAATTTTGAATGCCAAGCCTTCTTGTTGTCCTCCAACAGTCTTTTGATGATCCTTATCAGGCTTTTGTTGGAGGACTCTGCTAAACCGTTGCCCTGGGGATAATATGGGGTGGAGTGAATCAGTTTGATCCCGAATTGTTCACAGAACTTGACTAACGGCTCAGCCTTGAAAGAGGCTGCGTTATCAGTAACAATCTTCCTTGGGCAGCCGAACCTTACGATGAGGTCTTCCAGGAACCCAATGATTACCTTGTGGGAAACACTCCTGGTAGGGATAGCTTCAATCCACTTAGTAAAGAAATCTGTGGCAGTCAGGATCCATCTGTGTTGTCCGCTGGAAGCAGGGTGGATTTCTCCAATAAAATCTAGGCCCCATTGCTGGAAAGGTCCCGAAACAACTACAGGCTGTAAAGGCAGAGACTTGAGCTGCTGCTTTCCCGAAAATCTTTGGCATGGGATACAGGCTCTAACTCCTCTATGGACATCAACGAACAAGGTGGGCCAGTAGTACCCAGCTCTGAGAATTTTGTGGGCTGTGGTCTTCCAGGAATGGTGTCCCCCACATAGGCCCCTGTGAAATTCGACCATGATCCTGTCGGCCTCTCATGGATCGATGCATTTTAAAAGCACTCCCAGGGGGTCTTTCCAGTATAAAATTTGATTGATAAGGCAGTACCTGACTGCCTTGAGCTTCAGAGCTCTTGCTTTGTTTCTTTGCAGGCCATCTGGGGGCCGCAACTCTTGCAGAAAATATATGACATCCTTATACCAAGGACATCGAGCCAACAAGGGTTATGTTTGAGGGTTTGCGTCGGACAACTGATTCTGTTGATTTTCTGAACGTGCATTGATGAAATCTACCCTCAAAGCTTTGCAATTAGCTTCAGCCAACAGCTTGGCTAAGCCTTGACCTTTGATCAATCTGGTAGGCCTTATTTCCAAGTCAAACTCCAGGATCTTGGCTATCCATTTACTCCTCTTCCCATCAATGTCAGGTTGCACAAGGATATCCTTCACAGAGGCGGAAGGAACGTATGCTGTCACTTTTGAGTGCAAGACATAGACTCTGAAAGCTTTGAGAGCTTTCACTAAGGCATAGGCCTGCTTCTCCATGATTTCATATCTGACCTCTGCATCTTTTAATGCCTTGCTGAAAAAGGCAATGGGTTGCTCTCGCCCTTCCCCATTTTTCTGCAGCAAGACCGCTGCTACTGTATCAAAAGAAGCGAAAGAGAAGATTAGGAAATCTTTGGAATAGTCAGGACTGATCAGCACAGGTGCCTTAGTCAATGCCCTTTTTATTTGGACAAAAGATTCCCTGGGTTCAGCGGTCCATTTCACTTCATTTCCCTTCTTGAGCATGGCTGTGATGTGTTTCACCAGCTCAGCAAAATTCGAGACGAATCTCCTCCGAAAATTAATCTTTCCCAGAAAGGCCTGAACTTCCTTCTTAGATCTGGGAAGTGACAGGGTCTGAATTGCCTCTACTCTGCTAGGATCAATCCTCACTCCTTCTGCTGATACTATATGGCCTAATAGCTTCCCCTCTTCCATAGAAAACAAAGATTTCTTGGGATTTAGAGAAAGGCTGAACCTTCGACACTTCGAAAAAACCTTTCTCAGGTGACAGCAGTGCTCTTTGTCAAACCTGGAGAAGACTGTTATGTCATCCAGATAGATCACCACAAATTTATCTTTCTCCCTGATGAAGGCTATGTCCATGGCTCGCTGAAATGTCGCTCCTGCATTCATCAATCCAAATGGCATTTTGGCATACATGAATGTGCCCCAAGGAGTGATGAAGGTTGTCTTTTCTCTGTCTTCAGGCATGACCGATATCTGATTATAGCCATAAAAACCGTCGATCATGGAAATCCTAGATGCACCGGTTACCCTCTGCAATATGTGTTCCATGTTGGGTAGGGGATAATTGTCTTTCTTTGAGCTCCTGTTCAGGTTCCTGAAATCGACACAAAGCCTGATTTCTCCACTTTTCTTTCTTACTGGAACCAAATTGGCCACCCATTTGGAATATCTTAAGGGGACGATGATCTGGGCCTCTAACAACAACTTCACTTCTTTCTCCATGACAGGTAGCAACATGGGATTTATCTGTCTTAGCTTCTGCCTGAATGGCTTAGCCTCTTCCTTCAGTGGGATCTTGTGTTCAATGATAGATGTATCATACGTCTTGAGATCTTCGTAGGTCCATGCAAACACATCAGCAAACTCTCTCAGCAACTCAGTATATTCGGCCCTCTGTTCTGTGGTCAAATTCCTTGATAGCTTGACAAACTTAGGCTCCTCCGATGTGCCAATGTTGCACTCGGTTGTGTCAGCATCTTCATCTGAAACCCTACCCTTCACTGCCACATCATTCCCATCGAACAATCTTTCTAAAGGTATTAGTCCCCTCGGAATGTGATTGCTAGGTAGCTGAATAATCTGGTGGTTAGCAATTTTATTTAAAAACACCTCAGGGTGAGGGTCACCTTCCGTATCAGGATCCTGATCAATGTGCAACGCAGAAAATTCATCAACAGATTGGAGAAATTTTTCGATTTCCAGATCATCTTTGAATACCTTCCAATGCTTGACATTGTCCGGTACAGAGGGCCTATATTTTATTTCAACATCAGATTTGACCATAGGCGGCAGAGGAACTTTAAGCAAACTAGCTGAGACAGCTAAAGAATCGGCTGAAGTATTTTCCCCCCTCGGAATGAAAGAAATGTTAAAAGCCAAGAAGAAATTATCAATCAGGTCCCATACTTCATTTCTGTAATTTCTGAGCCGGGGATTATTAGCACGGTAGGCATTTCTCACTTGTTGGATAATCAACTCAGCATCTCCAAATATTGCTATCTCTTTAATTCCCATTTCTTTTGCAGCCCTCATACCCAGAAAAAGAGCTTCATACTCTGTCACATTGTTGGTGGTTTCGAATTCCAGCCTATATGACAGGGAAATGGTCTCCTGAGAAGGTGACACAAAAAACACCCCAGCACCAGCGCCTTCCCTGGAGCAGGCTCCATCAAAAAACATTTTCCAGACGGGGGTGATGGAGGGAGGAAATTCATGAGGAGTGGTGGGCTGCTTTCTGAGTTTAAGAGGGGGCTCGGGAGCATGAGTGAGTTGCAGTAAACTGGAACCTAAATCAGTGTCCAAGGCAAAAATGGGATGGTTGGTGAGATTGGCTTCATCACTGATTATATAGGCCAACTGGGCTTCCCTATATAGCCTCCTATGTTCTCCTCCAAATACTGGGATAGTAGCATATGTGAGGTCCATCTGCAACGTTCCCCCCAGTCTTTTTATCCAAGATCTTGACAACAACATACCGAACTTGGGGGGGACATCAGCCACTACAATATCCATGACCACACTTTTCATGGGCAACTGAAACAAGGTCACGACCAGGTCTTTGATAAATCCTAGACATTGAACTTTTCTGGAGTCAAAGGAATAGAGGTCATGATAAGCTCGGGTGACTTCTAGCCCTAACTCTTCCATGACAGTTTTGGGCATGAGGTTGTGAGAAGCCCCCGAATCCATCAAGCAGTTGTGCAATACCTTGTCATGTATGTTCAGGGAAGTGTAGAAGGGAGGGGATGAGTCATTCCTGTCTTCTACCATAGGACCTAGGACAACTGCGGGCTTTTCGTCTTGCAAATTGATGGAGTCTGTGGGAAGGCATGAGGTCTCAGACTGTAAAAGCTCAGAGAAGCGTTTTTTGAACCCTTCATGTTTAATCAATTCGGTCAGGGGCACAGGGATTCTAATCTTTTGAATTTCATGCTCGAAATTGAAAGAAGATGTAAGCTTAGGGATTTCTCTTATTTCGGGAACATGACTCTGGACTATGGGAGAGAGGGGTCGAGTCTTCTTACCTCCGTGACTGTCTGCTACTTCATTAGCAGGTTTCTCTGTTCTAGTTAGCCGCTCAGGAACATCAGGTGCTACTATCTTTTTCTTAGACCTCAGATCATACCTGCCTGGGCTGCCACTAGTCTTGTCTCCCTTGCTTAGTTCATTTAGCTGACTGTCCATGAGAGACTCCTCGTATGCTGATTGAGTGAGATGAGGAAAAGGGGGAGTATCCCCGAAGCAATGGATTTCAGGATCAAGCTCATCTGTTTCCCCTTCTTCCCCCTCGACCACAAAATTGTTTTGAAAAGGGGCCTGAATCTTCTGGTCTTCTCTGTCTCTTCCCCTTTCTCTTTGCACAGTCGGGGAAGTAATGTGGTTTGGCCTCCTGAAACCTCCTTTGTTTTCGGCATTTTGAGGGCCCTTGTATGTTTGCCTCCCCTCTACCTTCATCCTCTCCATCTCTGCAGACAGAGACTTCACCATCTTGGTCAGTTCATCCACTTGAGGGTGGGGCATCGATGGGCCAGAAGTGGAGGCTTCAAATCTTCCCTTTCTTCTGTCTGCGTCGGCCTTGTTCCTCAGTCTGTCAGCTGCTAATACATTGGATTCCACTTCTATGGCCGCATCTTGCATTTGAGCTAAGGAGGTGGCTCTTCTTTCTCTCAATAAAAAACAGAAATCGAGGCCAAACGCACTAGCATAAGAAATCTTGGCTGAGGCTTCTGAGGGTTTTATTTCGGCAGGGATTTTATTATACATCTTATTGAATCTTTTGGAGAAGTCAGAGACAGACTCTCCTTCCATCTTCTTCAGAGACCCGAACTCCGTCATATAGTACATGAAATCCTTCCTATCTCCCCACTGCCTCAGGAAAGCACTATCCAGAGCTTCAATCCCAGCAATAGATCCGGGTTCCAATCCTCTAAACCATTTCCTCACCTCGCCATCCAAGCTCTGGACGAAGACTCTCATCCAGACATCTTCATTTTCAATGTTCCGGTTGTCTGCATAACTATAGAAAGCAGCCAGGTGCTCTTCCGCAGTCATGTCCCCTTCTCCAGTGAACTTGGGCATGTATTTAAAGTAATCTCCAGCAGGGAGAGGATTCATAGGATGAGGTAGGATTAAGGGAGCATATCTGGCAGCGACTATGGCATCCATTCTATTTAGAGGGGGATTAGCACCAGCCATAGGAATATTAGGTGGAGGAGAACTTGGAGGAGAAGGAGTTCGCGAAGGGGCTACTGGGAATGAGTCTCGAAGTGGGATGGGAAACAAAAGGGGATTTAAGGAGAAGGCTAACGGGCTCAAGTCAGCAGACGCTCCTCTTTGTGCAGGAGTGGTAACAGTAACAAGAGGGGGAGTAGGAAAATCTTCAGCGGTCCTAGGTCTACGCCAAAGTGCAGCTTCAGAGGAGAGGGGAGTGACAAGGATTTCTCCCTCCAATCCCAGACTAGGAGGGGGAAACTCAGTAGGAACACTCCCGAAATTCAGGAAACGGGAAACCTCCGAAAGAGGTCTATTAAGAAACTGAGGAGGAGAAAATGGAGTTCCTACAGAAGGAGATGGTGGAATACCTGGTTCGGCGGTGGAAGCTTCTTCTTCAGAGGCCTTTCCTTTTCTGAGAACTACCTCTGGATCAGTTTCAGGGGTAGCTAGAGGCAGTTGTGGATGAGACCGCGTGTGTCTACCTCTGAAAGCCACAATTAACACGGCAGGTTCGCCACAGTGGAGTCGTCACAATGGAGTCGCCAGGTGCACAGTAGCAATCTTCAAAGGCTCTGATACCCGATGCACCTTCAGAATCAGAGGCTCAATGTCGTTCAATCCCGGGGAAAATTTTCAACTTCGTCCTCGGCAACGGCGCCAAAAATGTTAGCGTCAGAAGTCACTCCTGGATTGCAGCAGGAGCAGAGCCCGACGCCTATCAGTTTATATCACGATTTATTTATGAAAGAGGTGATCAAATGGAAGTTAACTCAAAACGACGTGGTTCTAACTCCGAAACTAGGCCAGGCATGCATGGGCAAGTGAGGTCTTAGATAACTTCAGACAGTAAGTTGTAGTAAGGGTGAGTGGGGAGAAGACTTGTATAAGAGAAAAGCAGAGGTCTGTTGTAAACATCAGGTTTCTAACAGACTGTAGGGGAAAACATCTAAACGCAAGATCTTCTTACATTCAAATGCAGAAAACTGGAGAATACAACAATGCAACGATAAATCCTTTATCATAACATAATTGCAATCATTCGCACGAATCAGTCGATCACGAACTCTCTCAGTATGAGATGAAAACTAGATGGAGTGAGAAGACTGTCTGTCATTGAACAAGAAATCTTACATACAGATGCATAACCCCAGAACTAGAGTGTCTGTTAAAACTTTACAATCGGGAGCTTCGCTCTACCATCGATAGATTACAAAATACAAAGACTAAGTCTATATACTCAGGAAAATTCACCTAACAGAGGCGTGCCCAGTCACCTAAGGCTTGGTGTCCCTTCAGTCAAATTCGTACTGATATCCTTCTTTAAGCGCCACCTTAACTGCGCATAGCTCCTGTAAGGGGAGTAGCTGAGCCATTAAGAGCCAAGTTAGCGTGTGCAGACCTCCTCTGGCTAGTCGAGGACTCGGCATGGCTTCTTTGAAAAAACTGGTACACAGGACCCTCTCGAGCAGACCGCTTGCCAAACCCTCCATACCTCCCACTTAATGGACGAGGAGAGGTTTCACCCACCCCCTCTCACCTTCATTTACTCCAAGCGAGAAACAGGCTGAGATCGGATCCGATGGCACCTGGAGATCGCGATGGGCCTCTCTGTGACTGAAACCCGACGCCTCTGGCCCCTCTTGCTCAGCTCTTTTATTTTCCGGTGATCACGGGCTGTGACCCTGTGTTTACTCTCAAAGGCGCTTTCGACGTTCGTGAATAGGAAGGGGCTGATCCCTGCTTCTTGAAATCGCGATGAACGAAACGCTAAGACGGCTTAATCTGGCGCCACGCGTCCCTCTAGATCTGACGGTCCTGAATTCACTCGGTGATGTTGTGGGCCCGGGTCCTGAACACTCCCGGTACCTCGCATATCGAGAATATGACGGAGCTGCTCCTTGCGCCTCGGAATCGCGATGGGTGAAACGACGAGGAGCCTAATCGCGCGCCAGGTGTCTCCTGTGGATAAACGGCTGAGATCGCTCCGTGACACTGCGGGCCCGGCTTTGGGCGTCTTCGGCGCTTTCAGGGTTCGGGGTTTCGAGATATAGGACAACATGGAACCTTCACCCCTCGAACTCCCGAATACTGAAACGCCGACGCGACTAGATCTCGCGCCACGCGTCCTCTGGATGGACGGCTGCTATCTTTCCCTGCACACAATATGGACGCTATCCATTGCGCTAACCTCGGCGCAACTTCGCTAACCGCGATTTCCTGCCAATTGTTGATCTGTTCCTTTGGATGAATCCTGACCGCTTGAAATCAGACTGCTCGCTCGCTTGATTTAAGCCCGAAATGGATTTCTTCTGTGAGCTGCGCTCGACGCTCATCGCGCCACTTGCAAACCTGGTCGCTCATGCGCTTCGGACGAGAAATGTTACTAACACAATGTATTGTTATGTGGGCGAAAAAGGGTTGGGTCTAAGCCCCAGCCCATGGTTATATTGCGATATGTGACCATCGAAAGGGCGCGGGTGCCTCACCTAACCACCAGAGCGCGTTTAAAGGGGAGGTTACATGATATGTGCGCTAAAACTAGGTGCTAGCGCGATTTAAGGGGCTAGTGCTTGGCCAAATTTAGTGCATATGACCACTAATTGAGGGGCGCGCGCCACATTTTGGGGGCTTAACCATATATTATGGTTTAAAAGTGGGTTTTTTTTACCCTGTTATTGGATTTTTAATTAATTCATGCCTATAATAAGAGATTTAATGACCATAAATTGGTTTTTTAAGGATATCTTGGCCATTTGGAGGGGGATTTGATCCCAGAAAGAGGCCAGATCTTCAGGGGAAGTTGGGCTTCCTCATCTAAGACTGAAAACTATAAAAACCAGGCTTTTTGAAGCTTTGAGGACAACTTTTGATGCAGGGATTTGAAGGAGCAGCTTGTAATTTTTGGCCTTTTCTCATGTTTTGAGAGGCATTTTTGCCATGTTTTTTAGAGGAGTTTGATGATGCATGTATGAATCTGAGCAAAGAGTTCTTGCACAACAGATCTGAAGCATGTTATGTAACAGCAAAGAGCCATTGTAAGAGAACTTGAGCATTTTAAAGAGCAATAAAGAGGTCATCCACTTGGAAGCGGGCCCGGAGACGTAGCCAACATGAAGTATTCTAAGTTGCAAAAGTTGGAAAAACCCTTCTAGTTTTGGTGTTGGACTTTCGTCAAACACTTTGCATGCTACTGTATTTATGGTTGTAGGTGAAATTTGAATGGACAGCAGGCTGTCTCTTTGTTTCGTTTGCTGATTGGTTGGTTTTCTAACCCCTTATACCTCCCCAAATGAGTGTCAAGTGTTTTATTTCGACATTGGACAAAACCCATAAAAATAATGACGAGACATTCACATTTCAATGAACAAATTTGCTAAATACTGGCTGTTCTTTATTGAATAAAATTGTTGAACCAATGAAAGTCACAATGAGGTGAAAATACCTCTCAAAATGAAGAGAATGTCCTCTGCAGGAAACTTAGAACCAACCACACACGCACAGCCCTGAGAAAGCATCCAAAACTGTCCCCACGAATTGATAAAAGGGGGGCGACTCGTGTAATTTAATGCCCAGCCATTTGATTGAATGAGTTAGCAGCCCCAACTCGGTGATAATCCTCTTCACCATGCAACGAATAGCTCTCTAATGGAGGTCGCCCAACAGCAGCCACCCTTGATCACCCCCACGCAGCACCAAAGTAAATGCAGCTACAGCCAACAAAGAACACGCAGCCACAGAGAAAGGGAGGCACGGCCATCAAGGAGCTTGTAGCCACAAGAAGACTCGGCCAGCAAAGACCACAATGAAGCTCCAGCAATTTTAGCCACGACTTGAATGACTCAGCTATGATGGAAAAACGCCCAGCCACAAATGGAGAATGCGCCCAACACAAGAAAACACTCAATCCTCTCCACACGTGCCAAAGAAAACGCCTTTCCTTCTCCAAAACTGAAAATGAAATCCTTCTCAGACAAATCTTTTTGGATCACAATGCCAACTACCTGCAAATGAAAAGCCT
>ML803905.1:19005-33194 GCA_009831015.1 Picea engelmannii
CCCTCGTCAACACTTGCACAATTTGTTCCTCTATGACCAATAGTCTATCCTCCAAACCACGCAATGTTATTTCATCAACATGGCGTGGTTTGTTAACCGACTCACTAGATGATACCATGCAATGATGGGACTCACGTGAACTATCCTCCTCATACAAGATTTCTAATTTGTTCTCGTCCACTAAATCAGCCCCTTCATTGTCATCTTCCACGCATAGCTTTGGTACAATCATGCATGTATCATCATACATGTCATAAATAGGATAAGGTATTGAATCATGCGTAAGTTCTATCACGCTTGAACCACCCTCATCATAAGCATCATTCACAAGGAAAGATGTTGGATCCTCAACATTGGATGATTGGAACATTTCCTCATAATCTTCATAAGTAGGACAAGATGTTGCATCCTCATCTTTTGCTGACTTGAAAACTTCATCATGGGTATACCCATCCAACACACTAGTGTCATCAACCTTATTGGTTAGCTCTGATAGTGTATCATAGGCGGATGTTTGGTCTTCCTCTATCCACACATCCTCAACATGGCTAGATGCACGCTCCTCCACGTGTCTTTCCTGCTCATCTCTCTTCAATTTCTTCCTTATGCCTTTAAAGGTATCCTCATCCAAATCCTTAGGCCAACTTCCGTACTTGATGGTGTAATAGCCTTGAAAGGATAGAGTTGCGCAGATCTCCTCACCCAATGCTAGATACTCCCAGTAGTAAGGCATGTATTTAATTGCTGCTAGCTCCCTATTGGTTTGCTGCATGCGATGCAAAATTTCATCCATGCACTCCTTTTTTATCTTCTTAAGCCACTGCATCGCCGGAATTGAAGGGTGTAAGTCCTGGTCACTTAACAAAAACAATATGAAAATGTCCCCTCGGGCTGGAAGGACCACTGTAATGTCCCTCCTACTTGTTACAAATTTGTATTCACTGATGTAAAATTTTGGTAGTTTTCTTCCGTCAAACAGTTGGTCTTTATACCCAGTTTTACTACAAAAAAAATATCAACTGTTGTTGTTTGGTTTGTGAGGTTGCCGATGGATTTTCTTATCATATTTTCAAAGGATAATGAGAACATAATGCCCAGAAACGTTTCACATTACATGCAATATTATAACAGCAAATGGCTATGGAAATAGATCACAAAAACATCAATAACAAGTGATTATCATTAAATTAAACTGGATTTTATTATTTGTCTGACCTATTACAAGCTGGGAATTATTTGGGTCTCAGATGGCTTCCACAATGGGCGAATGGGTTACACAGAGATACAACTCTGCTCAGCACAGGAAATCGGCCCCCCACTGCTAAGGATATCGGCCTGCTCAGGATATTGGCGGCCCCAACAAAGAAGAACGGCTCCTCTGCTCAATAATCTCAGCCCAATCATGTAAAGACTTGACCCCAACCATCAGAAACCATTTAGCAAACAAGAATGCACCCAATATGGTAAAAACTCGGCCCAGCAAATGAAAGTTTGGACCAGCACTGAGTAACTTGGCCCACAACAGTAAATAGACCCTCCCAACAGCAATTAAATGCAACCACCAACTAGTTCGACCCCTCCTCAACGACCTCCTCACACTAGCAAACTCAACCCACAATGAGAAGAACTCAGTCGCCAATTGAGAACTCAGCCACAAGCAAATAACTTGGCCTTCCTCAAACAATATAACCTGCAGCACTAATCTCGGCCCACCAGCTAAGAATTCGACCCTTGGACTAGTGGAATCGATCCAACATCACAGAAGCTCCGCCCATAAATGAAAATCGGTCCCCCCCGACAGTTAAGAACTCTGCTCAACAATAAGAAATTGATCCAGAACTAAGGTAACTCGACCCTACTAGAAAATATGCATTTTTATGGCTCTTCCTGCCAAGGATATGACCTCTACCCAACTGGATACGCCCTGCTGATGAAGGATATCGCCCCACACACACAACTCTACCTATAAATGAAGATCTTGCCTAACAGAGGAAGAACTCGATCCCCAACAAGCAAACTCGACATGGCACAAGATATATCAGCCCTGCTATTCAAGAAAACGACCCATCTAGCTAACTCGATTTTTAATGATGATTCAGCCCTCTCAATGATTGGAAAATCGACCTCTACTCCAAATCCATCTCCTGCAAGTAAACAAGCAACCTTCCACAAGAAATCGATTTCCTCCCAGTCAAACTCATGCAATCACAGGCTGGCAAGATCACCAGCTCTGATACCACTATGTGAAGTCCAAATAGGAGGTAATGTTGGCATGTCCTAGAGTGACCAATCCATGGTACCACCACTCATGGGTCTCCCCATCTAAGTGCAAGGTAGTGAATTTAATCGCTTCTGCCTCTATCATTGGGTTGAGTTGGAAGTATGTGTCCAACTTTTTCACCCATGATCTAGCTATGCACTTGTTCGAACCATCAAAGGAGGATATGGTGAGCTTCCCAACCTTTCTCATGAGATAAATGTTTTGTTGACCCCTGTTGACCACCCTTGGTCTGTTCCTGTACTTGATATTGCAGTAGTCCTGTAGTGACATGGTTGCCTGAAAGTCCTCACCAAGGGCCTGGTACTCCCTCCAATAATCATCAAAGGTCTCACCCTGTCCTTGTTGCCCTTGATTTCCTATTTGTTGGTTCCCCACGAACTAAGGCATAAGAGGCCTAGGAATTATTCTACCTGTGGTTCTAGTGCCAACTTGTGCAAGAATATGATTCTTGTTACCTTTTGCATGGTTTCCATTGTTCCCATAGGAACCCCCTGCACCATTGTTGCCCCTATTGTGTCCATTAGTGCCTCCCAAACCATTGTTACCCCCATGGTTTTGGTTTTCCTGGTTACTAGCAATTAATTGCGTCAAGAGTTGTGCCAACTGTTGCAGCCCATTGGCTAAACGCTCTAGGATTTGCAAAGCCCTGTCCTCATTATTGTCCCCCGTGACTTCTTCTTGTTCTGCCTCTGGTTGGTTCTATTCTACTTGTTCTTGGTTAAATATGTTTTATGCACCTCGCCACCTCCTACTTTTGTAGGTGATACACCCTTCGTCTCCTTGCCTCATGAAACCCCAAACCCCCTCAAGCTAGCAGGATTGAGGCTCTGATACCACTGTAAGATCCCTAGATGTGCTAGGCTGGAATATTATAATCTTTGTGCAAATATATGTTGTTTTTGGTTGTGTGATTTCGTCAAACAATTGCATTACATATGATTTTAATGCCATGATCTGGTTTACAACCTTTTACAAATAGTTTACATGCAATTCTTATATAACATACTTTCGTCAAACACATTGCAAATATTACCAATACACATGAAATAGAAAAGTCACCATGGAATTTTTATTATGAATGGAATCCAATCACAACAACAATACAATTCTTCTATTGGCTGCTATGGCAGTTGCAATACATCCAATAAACACACAATAATCAAACCAAAAAACTGGAAATGCCACGGCCTCCTCAATAGATGAAGACACTGCAGAAGGGATAACTCCTAATCTCCAAACCCTCTCCAAGATGATGCTAAACCAGAAGATGAAGCTCAAGTGAAAATCCTGGGTGGATCTTCCTCCTTGTCTAGCTAGGGTGGATATTGTACCGCCAAAACTAAACTCCAATGGAAGGGTTGAAGGGTTTTGCCCAAAATCCTAACGAAAACCTTGGCTCCAAAAGCACTCCAAAGAGATTAATCCAAAACATAATGAGAAAGTGAAGCGCTACCCCTCCTTTTATTCTTCTCCGATGCACTTCTAAAACTTCCCCTTTTGACTTCCCCACTTGACCCATATTCCCCTTTTACCTTTTTACTTAAAGATTAAAAGTCACTTTACTAATGTTTAGCAACTATTAATCTAAAAGTTACTTTATTATCTTTTAATTAAATGTCACTTCATAACATCTCCTAGCTAGGTGACATCAAATACCCCCTGACTCCCTTTTTCTTCACTGACAAGCCTCGGAAGTCATCTCCAACTGCAGAACAGGGGAACCCAAAAATGGGGACATGAAATATAAGCTCATTTAAATACTAGTTAGTGAAATGAAACAAACATCGATTTTCAAAATATTCTAATGTTTGTTGGGTTGTGGTTTAGTGGCAATTTGGACCATTTGACATGATGATCACCTAGGCTCAAAATGCAGTGGGCATGCTCCAAGTGATGATGCATTGATAGAGGAATTACGAAGGTGTGGGTCATGTTAATGCTGCAACACTAACTTCGTGATAATGCGTAGGTGGTGAAAATGGTGGTTCCTGTGCTAATGTGGTCTTTGAAGATGACACCAAGTGCAAATCCTGGGTGAACTTGATGGAATATTTAGCCCCTGGTCATGGGTTCATAGTTGAAGGTCTTCTCAGTATAAAGATGATATAGTAAGGAATTGCAAACACTCTCCAATCAAAAGAGGTTGTTTGACCAAAAGAATAACAAAATTCAAAATAGCCTATAAATATGGCTTCTATACTCCCCAAGAAAATTCTAGGCTCTCGAGGTCTGTAGAATCTTAAAAAAAGACAAAGCAAACATTCTCCATTGTGCTCTTAACTCCTCAACTAAAAATCATCTCAGGCAACAAAAATCACCAACAAGAACGAAGAAAAATCATAAAAATGTAATTTTTCCTTTTATTCCATGTTAGTAGAGTCTGTATGACAGACTTGCTGAGTTCAACCAAACTCAGTAAGTACTCAGTCAACTTGCCAAGTCAGGTCAAGACTTGCTGAGTTTAGATGAGTCTTGTAACTATGGTATGCTAATGTCGTCACATTCGAACTTGGCTGACCTGGGACTTGACAAGACTCGGTGACTCAGCAAAGACTTGGCAAATACAAAAAAAACTTAAAATATAGTAAATTCTGTGCACAAAAAAATGGCAAGTTTGATGGTGAATTTGTGGTGAGTCTTGGCAAGTACTGAAAGTTTCCCACAAGTCTGGAAAGTGGTGAGTTTCAAGGGCGAGCCTTAGGCGAGTACACGCCCCAGCCAAGCCTCGGCAAGACTCACAAGTCTTAGCCCAGTCAAACTACACTGGTATGTTTGCAATAAGTACAATAACTACATCAAAACATAGTATCAAATAAATGCCACACAAATAAACATCATCATGTTATCATCCATATGCAAGAACATGGCTAACAGGCCAAAAATAGACTGTACTAAGTACACAATAAGTATTTGACAAGAAACTTCTACCAGTCAGACAATTGTGAGAAGTTAGAACTTAGAAGCACCAAAACGCATGATGCACACCAAAAATTGTTTTAGTTATTGTCCTGGTTCCATGTCAGACTGACCATTTAGCTGGGAAAATTTACCATAGATGTACATGTCACAATCAAAATGTACAAGAAATACAAGTCAGCAGTCTACCATACAATAAATGTAGGTTGGTGGTCACACTGTAGGGTAAATTCAGATCGGTGTTCAAACTGCACATAAATGCATGTCAGTGGTCCATACTTTGCAACTGATGTAGGTCATAGTGAAATTTCTGCCATAAATGCAGGAGTCGTATTCCTTACTTGCAGTAAATGCAGGGATGCAACCCACAAATGTATCATGAGTATGTATTGCATATTTAATTCAGGCTGCAATCTACAAATTATGTGCTGTAGGTTCATGTTGTGTATTAAAGGAGGGCCACAGGTTTGCACATACCATGAAAGATGGCTGTAGTCATAAATGAAGGTTGAAGTCACTAAACGAGGGTTGCAGTCATTAAATGCATAAGACAGTAATTAAATGGTGCTGTAGCATCATAAATGCAAAAGTTTGACGTAAAAATGCATGAAATAAACAAGTTGCTCTCATATATGCAACTCTACAACAAAAATATGAAATTACAAATGAAGCATAATGTAGGAAGAGGACATCCTCATAATTGATGCCCAAAGACTCCATAAATACACAATAAAAACTCACACATAAGATGTGAAATGAAAAAACTAATTTGGAAGAGAGGAACTTAAGTTGGTATATACCACTTCCCTGTCCTAAACATGCTCCTAGCTAATGTGAACCTATATAATACTACGCCCTAAAAGGGCCTACCAACGTGAAGCCATTTAGCTAACACCCCCAATGGGGCCTTGCCAAAGTGTCCTGTGAGAGGTGCCTTCTAAGCCTATTGCTGCCTCATCTTAACCTTCATTACAACAGTTTCATTAGGTCAAAACATTCTAAATAATATCTTAATCAAACCATAGTTAATCAGCCTCATACCTACATTAACACCTACTTGTGCAGCGTGCCTGTAATCCAATTCTTGCTTGTACCTTTGAGCCAATACCTACTTGTGGAGCAACATCCTCACCTATGGGAAATTACTTTGACATGTCACTATGGGTTCTGCATGCAATGTTGAGGCAAACAATGCAAATTCTATGCTCTAACACAACCTGGGACTCACAAAGCCTTAACAGCTTACCACAAGGCATTGGAAATCATAGTTACCATACTCATACCTGACTTGTACTCACTGAAGCAGATGACTCAGCATACTCAGAAGCATCAAAAAGGCAAAAAAAAATAAAAAATTAATGCAGGAAAAATTACTGCTAAGTATCGCACGTATTGACCTTGGATACTTGGCATACTCAGGAGGGCAGTGAGTTTTGATTGGTCAATACTCAGGAGTATCTTAAGCATTGACTGGTCACTAATACAGTACTCAATCAATGGGAGTTAGAAGAGAGTTAAGCCAAGTACTTGTACTCAAGCCGTTCTCTCCATACACCTGAATCATACTCGGAAGTATCACAACTATGTTGGAAATCAGTCTCTTGCCACTAGAATAACAACGATAGCATCAAATTCAATCCCAAACTAGAAAAGCCCTATGTTCATTTTTCATTGAAGACCTATCACTCCCCTCAATGACTCATAAAATCCTTGCTTCCCCCAATATCATAAGAATGAAGAAAAGTATCTTCATCGGAGTTAGGTAAATTCAAGACAATCTCACAGATGAGAAGGATGGAAACTCGTGGCTTTGGTGATTTCTTCATCAAAGCTGTTAAGACAACATTTTCCGATGCATCATCTTTGTATGACCTAAAGGTGGCAGAACAAAGGATATACATCAATTTCATTAGAATAGTCAGTGTCGTTTCAATGTCCCCGGCCTTTATCTTTGTGTGTGATCCCTTCAAACACCTAATTGTATATTGTTGCCCAATGTTGAGTCCATGACTTCCTCCCTTGAGTAAGAATGGCAAATGACTTATCAATGGTCACTCCCTTTTCACCAACTAAAATGGTGTAGGATATGGATTGTTCCATTGAAAGCGTAGCAACTTAAAAAAGAGCTTTCATGTTCAGTAACTTAATGCAAAAGAATCCCTTGCCATAGGCAGCAGAATCAACCACATGCACCATAAGAGGATAAGTTTGGATAGCATTGTATCCAACCAAGTCAAGAGCTCAGACTTTGAGGGTCCTTTGGCTTTCTACCGTCATCCAAGATTTTTTGTCAATAATCACATTATGAACAAAAAGCTTGGGCACTAAGCCCAATTTGCTAACACTTGATTACCAGATATGCAGTAAAACTCCAGTGATCACTTATGTACTCCACTTGACTTGTTTGGTGCCCTTCTACGATGGCTTAGTTAAGATTAACTCATTTACTTATATCCCTATCATAGGCTACAAATGAAGGCAAGAATAGTTTCCATTGAGTCAAGTACAGAATTTGTTACTCCCTTAAAAATATGAAAATTTTGAATCATTGATATTCAAAAGAGATGCATTTTGGTGTATGCCAAGTAGATGGCTAGAGACATGTAATGCAATGATGCTGGAAACATCTTATAGAAATGAAGTATCCAAGACAAGAAGTGCTAGAAAGTTCTACCCAAATATATTCTAGTCAACATCAAACATGCCCTTTTATCTTGTGCAATGTAAGGCTTCAACAAGAGTAAATCACTAGCATGTCAACAAAGCAATTTTTATTTTCCTAGTTTTAGCAGTTCTATTGATTTAGCTTTAGGTTTGATAGTCCAGGTATTATGGAATCAAGAAAAGGTAAAACTCTTTGTTGTTGTCCATCAAAGATACGATAATCTTACTTACATAGTTGCTAGCATAAATGCTTGGAATCCACTATGCAAATTGATTTCCTTTTTCATATTGAACTTCCATTCATGCAACCAGCCCTTCCTAGCAGTGAACTAAGGTATACTAGTGACTATAGTATATGTTATTATCCATGTGTAGCTTGAAAGCCTAGTTAACCACATTATAGATACACTTGAAAGATTCCCTTTTCATTTGGATTCATTTCCACACAAGTATCCCTTAAAAATGTAAGGTTGCAACCCATGATATAGAACTACAACAACAATAACCAAGGTCTCTAACCCTTATTCCCATAGAGACAATTTTCTTGTTAGATGATTTTCAATTTTGCTTAAGATTCTACTCAAGCCACTTTATTATTAACATGTCATAATCCACCATTTACTATGTTATAGCCCAAGATTATAAATCATAATATTGTGTCATTCAATTTGCTAGCAAGCTATTAATAATTCTACCTACCAACTTAAAGTGGGAAAAAATGCATGAAAACGTGATTTATCTTAAACAATCAACATTTTAACCTTGGATTTGAACAACAAATAGCTTCCTTGAAGGGTGATCTCTCTCCATTCTATCTCATCCCCCTAATTTCAAATTCATTTTTTAGTGATAGTTGCATAATGCAACCAATACATATAATATCAACTACTAATAATATAATATCAAGAATATAAACTCATTTATTAATTGCACGTCATGGATCACCCATAGCTATGAATACCTTTTGAGGGCCAAATCCTTATGAAAACCTATGATGAATGCACCACTAATAAATCTGAAAATAAAGGGGTGGTAGAAGCAAGAGGGATAATCTTCAATCTCTTCAAAAAAATAGAGGACGAATTTGCTTGGGGGTTAAGGAACTACGATGAACAACAAGGTTGAGGCTCTTGTTGTGTATAAAGGTTTATTAATGCTTAAGGATCGTAGAATCACTCGGGCTTTGGTTATTGGAGACTCTTCCCTCATTACCCACTATCTTCACTCTCTTGCATTGCTAAAGGAGGGCCCCTTTTTCCAGCTCATAAAGCATATTCAAGCTCTGATTATAGGATTTGAAACTTTGGATTGTTTTCATGTAGTGAGATGCCATAATGCATTGGTAGACGCTAAAGAAAACGAAGGGATTGGTTTAAATGGAGTTTTTCGAACAAAAGAGGGGGGATTGGTCACTAACTCACACCCCTTATTAGTGTTATTCTTTGCATTTAATAATGGGTCAAGTCATGGGGTATATCTGGCACTTTACTTCACACCGTCGACATGTAGATTCATTCCTCTGATAAGCTGATGTACTATGTTTTCAGCTTGACTAGATGGCAGGGTTAATGGCACTTGGAGTTGTGAGCACCTTCCGATTAGGGAAATGCTCAGTCTCATTTGGTGGTTCAGATCAAGGAATTGTGTTATGTTTCCTATGGAGAAGGGGGAGAATCTTATAGTCCACAGACTCAAGCCTCTGGAGGACTCTTCAGTGGCATTAGCTAGGGACTTTGGTGGTTGTTTATCATCATTTGGTTCGTTGTTTGCCAGCCTTTCTTCCCTTTCTTAGTGTCTCCTTTAGGGAAATTTGGTTAGTTGGTTTGGTTATTGTTGTCTTGGGCATGTCGTGTGTCCTTTTCCTCTATTTTGGGATCATTACTCAATTTCTAATAGAGCACGGTCAAAATAGGTCTTTGTGGTGTGTTCCCTATGAGTTATCAGAATTGCGAAAGGGGATGAGAAGATGCCTCCGACAGGTTTCCGAGATGCAAAACAAGTTGGTGATTTTAGAGGTCATGAAAAAGGGATGGTTGGAAGAGTGTGGGCACAAAATCGCTATGAAAATTTAGGAAAAAAACAGGCTTGTTCTTCAAACATCATTTCAACTCTTTGTTGTTCAAGATAAGGACAAGGATTTTGAGGTTTTTATCGAGGTACAAAAGAAAAAAAATGGAGGTTGTAGAGGCCAAGATGGAGTCTTTGAGTGCTCAAGTTTCTCAGTTATCTAACTATTTTCTTTTGAAGGGAGGGGAGGAATAGCACTCACCTTGCTTTCCCACAACCTGTACTGGTTCTCTGGAGCGAACCCAATTAAATAAATATATATTTTTATTATTCATTGAAAGTTACATTGATAAATTGACACCAATTCCCCGGATGGGGTGTCATCGGGCCTTTAAGACATGACGCAAGGACAGGCTAGCTATGGGGTAACCACTTGGCGCCCTGCTTCTCGAGTCGAAACGTGGGAGGTCGACACATGGTGGCTGCCATCACAGGGCATTCATAGCCTGTCACACCCAAAGTGCACTCAAAGATGGATCAGTTTCTCGATACAACAAAGGATGGGAGAAAGCATTAACTCCTGGTACGAGTCCATTAACACGGCACAAGAAGCCATGAATGTGCTCGAGCAGAAATTTTTATGGGAACCTAGTGAGGCAGGGGATGAACGTTTCACTAGTTTCTTTCATTGGAGGCACAGTAGCACAGAAGGTATACTCTGGCTCAAGATACTCTATCTCAGGATTTTTTCCCCTTCCAACTCCGTCATGTCGAGGCAGCGTGGTCGCCCGAAAAGAGGTCAAGGACCCCACATTCCAATGGGCAGACCTATCGTCACAGTCAATTGCAGCGAAGTCGGACCAGGAGGAAAAAACCGCTCTAGAACCCCTTCTCAAGGCTCGACTCAACAATAGGACAGCAGCCACACTCCCTCTGGTTGGGGATGTAAAATTGAATGGTTTAATCGGAAAGGAAGGTCTCTAGGTTATGCCCCAAAATCTATACCAGGGTGGACTTCTTCAGACACCCCACAACCTAGCCAGGATTTTCACTCTTCACAGGGTGACCAGGCCGCCGCCTCCTCCCAACCGGTAGATGGGCGCCCTGCAGAGGCCGCCTCCGTGGACAAACAACAAATTTAGAATGACGAGAATTCCCAGCGAATTCTCGAGGCGGTGTCAAACACTCGACAATTAATTTTCGAGTTGCGCAACGAGATGCAGGACGTGCATTTTCACCTAGATTTGTTGGATCGATGTCTCTCTCTAGCTATGGATGCTAAACACGAACACGAAGAGGCTCTGATACTCTCGGCAGCCACTGCAATGAAGCCCATCCTCCTCCCTCCAGGCACCAAAGGTCACCCTGTCTAATGGTTATAAGGCTTTTTGTTCTAGTTCTTAGTTGTCTACATTTATGTTTGTCCAAGTTTGGTCTTAGTCTTCCTCTACGCATTGATAGACAGATATTTTGTATATGCCATTTTTGGTGTTGTATCAAGTATGGAAACATGCAAGAACATGCTTGATGAATCCACTGGGACAGAGTCGGTTTCCCAAGGTGGCGTCTCTATCTCTGAGGAACCAAACAGTTATGTGTAACAGATTTTCATAGCAGGCAATACAAACCCTCTTACTTACAAAATAAATAAATAAATGGACACCAATTATATATACCGCAAAGTAAATGGGATGCAACCTTTCACGCAGACATGATGTCCTTTGAATTACTTATAATAGTTTAGTACAATTATATTTAGGTTAATTACAAATAAAGGGGTAATGTACTTTAGGTATATTGCTAGTTATCCCGTCTTGAAATGCTTCATCCTTGAAGCATGCATAATTTGAGTGCAGTGAACTAAATTTATTTTCCAAGGTTCCTGTCAATAGGTTGCTCCATTTTGTAAGCACTCATTGTCCACCAAATAATATGAATTTTCTACCATGTTTATGGTAGGATCGACAATCCAAATCTTGTGCTAAACTTTATACGCTAAAATATCATCATTTCCCAAGAATTTGCAAGTTGTTCTTGATGAAGGTAAAATAATGGAATTCCTCATCAATGTGCACTAAATTGGATCAAGGAATTCATTTGGTATGTCTCCAAACATAGCTTTAGTGTCCATCTCTTCATTAGTTGTAGCTTTGACTTTAGCACCAAAGTTTACAAACTCTTGAACTAACATTTCATCTTCATTTATTTTTCGAAGGACTTCAAATGTTGCTGAAAATAACTCATCATTATTGTTAAGGCCCTATGTTAAGGCCCCAACACTCATTTATTATTATTTTACTAGTTATGGTTAGGTCGGCTTAGTGGTAGGTTACATCATGCTCACTTTATCTCCTATTTATAATAAAGGAGATTCATTTGTATAGGCATCTTGTCTTGTGCATTGGATATATTGTAAAAGGAGGTTTCCCCCTTAAAGTGGACTATTTTTTAGTTTGATTCATAACATTTGGAACCGGACCTTACGATCCTAGGGTTTTTCTCTTTCAACGAGTCATCTTGGCATTTTTGCTATAACTTTTTTTACAAAGTTTCAGACTATGAAATTTTCAGGATCCTGAATAGACACGACGAAGTACTTGTGGTTAAAATTTCAGGCTCTAGATTGTTTTACTTTCTAAGATATAACCTGTGAAATTTATGGTTTTTTACTAGTTTTGAAATTAGTCTCAAACAAGTCATCTTGGGATTTTCGCTATAGATTGTTTTTGGTGAAGTTTCAGACTGTGAAATTTTGAAGAGTTGGAGGAGATATATCCAAGTACCCATGGAAGAAATTTTGGGTTCTAAGATGTTATAAGTTTGGAAATACAAGATTTGGAAATTAGGGTCATTTGACTGTGATGTCCCGTTCCCAAGAGTAGACCAATAGGGAGTGACTTAGTAGTCTATGTGTTCCCATAGACTATAGTCAGGCTCAAACAGGGAACAAGATGGAGAAATAAGGGTGATTTGGTGGCTAAACGATGAATTAAGCCAAAAAGCTTAGGAAAAGTCACTTAAGCCTAAGTCAACGAAGAATTAGAATGAAAAGGTGCTAAAGGGGGACTTAATTAATTAATTATTCACCTTAGGAGGAAAAGCGCCTAGCTTAAGTGAGGTCTGTTATCGCACAGTTTGTAGGGTAGGTTTTAGTAGCTTGAAGGCAAGGCTCAAACTGGCGTAACAGGAGCTTCCCCACCCACTGTCACCTCGATGGGGAGCTCTTTCTATTCAGGGTGGCTAATCCCAAGGGAGACGTCCCTAGTAATCTGGGGTTCTGAAGGAAAAGGATGAAGGGTTTAAGGCTCAAAGGTTAAGGTAAGCTTTCCCTTCGCAGATTACTGCCCAAAGGATAGTCAAAGAGAAGATATTCCACTGAGAGGGCACCTATTTGCGAGACAAGGCAATGATAAACTAAAATATGCCACAGTGGTTAGTACTTCAAAATATTGATGACTATCTTTAATACATATGAGCAATAATAAATGTAATTATTGACGAAGTCAATGATTGCAAATAAAGACAAAGGGCTTATAATACTTCTTCAATAAATACAAAATGATACTTGCATTCAATGTATAAAATCAATCCTTATCATATCACAATGCAATGAATGAGCTCATACATAAATATTGTTGCTGCGTCACTATGCAAATTAAGGGTGACGTCGGCCCTATTTTTAAGTTAGTTTTGAAAGGCAAGGAAGTGAACGTTTTGTACACTAAGCCAATGAAAATAATCTATACCTCAATGCCAAATGCTAGATGACACAATCACAACGTTTTATACCAAACAAGAGATCAAAAATAAGTGTGACGTCACTAGCTAGTTAGGGTTAGGTTAGCTAGACAAAGAGGTGAACGTTTTGCTAATTGGGCCAATGAAATTGCTCAACACCTCTATGGCTATCACTGGATGACCTAGCCGCAAGTTTTAAACCAAACAAGAGTTCAAATAAGGCATGACGTCATCAGCAAATTAGGGTTAGTAGAATCGTTAGGGTTAGTTAGGGTTGCAATTTAAGAGTTTGTTTAAAGGTTGTTGTGACACAAAAAGCTCAACGTTGCATTCTTAGACTAGTGCCTTGGGTAAAATGGAGTCAAATAGAGAGAGGCTAAAGGCTTGGAAAGATTTAAACCTAAGGACAGGAGAGTTAGGTTTAATGGTGCTGCAATGGTAGGGCCACCAAATCAAAACCCTAAGGGGAGGAGGCTCATTCCGGTGTAGCTAAAGTTAGGCCTCATGCTCCTCCCTCTTTCCTTAAGACTCTTTGGCAAAAACGGCTAGCTATAAAACATAAATCTATGGCTGAAAAGTGTTG
>ML803905.1:37183-49040 GCA_009831015.1 Picea engelmannii
TACAAACAATAGAATCACACATGGAGAAGACTAAAGAAACTTTGACTATTCTTAAGGAAAACCTCTAAATGGCACAAAACAAGATGAAGTAGCAAGCAAATCAACATCTAAGTGAAAGACAATTTAAGGAGGGTGATTGGGTATTTTTGAGGCTACAACCTTATAAGCAATCTCCTCTCAAACAAAAGAAGAATCAGAAATTAGCTCCAAAATTTTATGGACCCTACAAGATTATTCGCGAGACTGGACAAGTTACATATGAGTTAGATTTGTCTTCTTCTCGCATTCATAAGGTTTTTCATGTATCTTGAGTAAAAAAGGTTCTAGAACAAACTATGCCAATGCGAACAGAACCTCTAAAATTAGATGAAGACGTTGATTCTTGAACCAGAAAAAGTTATAGATCGACATTCTATATCTCTTCATAATAGAACCATTATAGAGTACCTAATAAAGTGGAAGAATATGCCTCCAGAAGAAGCTACATGGGAAAATGAGCAGTTCATGAAGAAACACCCTCGATTACAAGCTTTGAGGGAAAATCTTTTCAGAAAGAGAGGGGCTATGTTAAGGCCCCAACACTCATTTATTATTATTTTATTAGTTATGGTTAAGTCAGCTTAGTGGTATGTTACATCATGCTCACTTTATCTCCTATTTATAATAAAGGAGATTCATATGTATAGGCATATTGTCTTGTGCATTGGATATATTGTAAAAGGACGTTTCCCCCACGAAGTGGATTATTTCCATTGACTATTTTTGAGTTTGGTTCATAAAAATTATAAGAACGGCCATCCCTTGATATAGCAAGTAGAAAATATTTCTTCTTATCCCCCCTAGCCAGGTGTACATAAATTTCAACAATTTTCTTCAACAGTTTCTTTGGTCGAAATTCATATTTTTCAAGATTCTTAAGTGAGAGATCTCCATTGAGGGCCCACCAATTGTGACTTGAAGGAATAGTTGAGCATATTAGATACCCTTTCAACTAGTTTTGGGACGAGAAATGGTGTTGTAATTATGGAAGATGTGTAAGCCAACATCCCAACATCTTCATTTACCAATGTCATGTTAATACGGACTATATTCTAGTGCGGTAGGAAAAAGAAAGCTCTTTCCTACCTCTCTTGGGGTGGTTGTTGCTCCCATTCTGCACTGCTTTCCATTCCAGCTTCCAATGTTTCCAATTTAAACTCTCATCAAAGTGCCTATACTTGGAATTCTATGGTCGATTGTAATATCTATTTTGGAAATCCCTAACTTTCAAGCTTCCTAATACACAACTGATAAATAGCATGGTTTGTTACACAAAGCCATCAAGGACATGAGAAACGAGCTTGGATTCTTGCAATAAAGTTGAGAAAAAATGAGAAGAGAATCCAACTTAAGTTCTTCTAACCAAGCCATGCGGTGTACTCTTAGATCTGCAGTCTCCTTCAGTTGAGCAAATGCATCTATGACTCCTAATTGCTTGTTTCAGTGGGATTGTTCAGGGAAAACAAATGAATTCAGAGACGAGCCTAACAAGCCGTTGTTATATATATTCATAATATCATTAATATAGGTATGTATTTTTATTATTAGCATTAGACACATCGCTATCACTAGGTAACTTATTATCATGATTCCAAAATTCTGATTCCATAAACTCATCTCCCCTTCTAGTTGTTCCTAGCTTACTGCCAATGATAATCGAAGGAAGGTTATTCTTCCCATGAGTACTACATATTCCCAAAATCTCCTCTAGATCCTTAAACAATTGACTTGGATGTTTGCATGAATCACAAGTTTTACCACACAATGACAAGGATACTTGTTCTCCAAAATGTGCAAGTAATTTATGTTTGGGACAATGAGACCTAATATTGTAAATATCTCGTACCTCATCAAATAACCATCCAACAATACCACTTTTCCTTAAAATGTGCGGGTGCTAGAAGGTAATTCAAACTATTCCTTCCATATGCTATGGCCCTACATCAATAAGTTCAATCCTTAGTTCAAAGAATGCATATTCAAAGCTACTTTGTGTCTCCCCTGCACTCAAGCCATTTTCCCAACCAAAGCTTTTAAGGAAGCAAAACAAGGAGCCATGGGCCTTATGCCCAATGAAGTGACTGAGGCATATTGAAAGCACTTCCTTATAATTCTTTAGTTCAAGAGTGATGGGCCATAAAATATTTGAATTTAATTGGTACAGTTCTCACAAGAATTTGTAAATGCTTAGAGTGACAAGGCTAACCCACAACAAAAAGATGATTGCATTGGGTATTCTTAATTGCACTAAATTTAGATACCACAATCTTTTGAAGATCCTCAATATTTTCTTTTCCTATATTACAAGGTGCACAAGATTTGAAGAATAGTGGCTTTCGTAAAACTTAAGCAGCTCCTCTCTGACCTCCAATCCTCTTTCTTTAGTACACACATCCAAGGTATCCAAGTTCCTTGTGCTGAATTTATGAAAAGGATGATCGTTGGAACTGTTATCCATCAAAGTTGCACTAGGATGGACTTCCAGCGAGCCGCCAAAGATTGAACATTTATTGTTCAAAATTCAGAGTTCAGAAGTTTAGCCGGCCAATAAAACCAACTTTTTCACATTTTCCATAAAATATTGTAATGAGAGATGTTGCATGATGAACTTGTAAAAGGTCTTAGCCACCTTCGACTTAGGCATGAGTTGTTACTCTGGAATGTTTTTTTTACTTATTAATTATATTTTGTCATTTTAAGGCAATTTATAATTTATAAGTTTTTTCACTCAATTCTCCAAAGCTGGAGTATATACTCATGGTTAGGCCTTAGCATGGATCTAAGCCTAGTGTCTAATGTATATTATCATGCTAAACATACTCCTAAAGTCTTATGGAAATGTGCTAAGTCCCCCTTAGGATTTTTTAATTTTTTCAGTTAATTAAAAAATTTCCGCAAAACGGCAATTTTTAATTAAAAAATAAAGTTTTAATAAAAAGTGGTAGTAGGAGTGTTCCTATGCCTTGGGGGTGCTCATTTTTGGACCTAAAGCACCCACATTACCTAAGTACCCACTTGGTTGAGTAAAATTAGTGATTTTAATCACTTAAAAATCAATTTTACTCAAAAAAGTCAAATAAAATCAGCAAATGTTAAATTTGGAGAAACATGTGGGAACATGTTTTGGATGAATTAAGGCCCCAAAAGGCAAGGTGGCAGCCATTGGTTAACTCCTATTGGTCAAAGAGTAAATATGGGACAAGTGTTATGGTATTTTAGCATGTGCTCCATAAGAGGGTGCACACCTCTTGAGAGGTGGCGCATTCCCAAAAGGGGCAGCCAACCTCTTGAGAGGTGGCACCCCCCATACCCCCTCATTTTTACAAGTGGCGAGTTAGTTGAGTTATAGGAAAGGTGGCAGCCACACTCTCCACACTTGTCATGGGTTATCCTTCCAAGTGGTGCGCCCTCCTCCTTGGGAAACTCTTCACCCTTTGCTATAAATTGAGGCATCCTCCCATTATACAAGTTAGTCAGAGCTGGGATAAGGATTTCTATTGTATTGTAATATCATTTTGTACTATCATTGTGAATTGGAATAAAAGGCTTTGGAGGCTAAATTCTTGTGTCAATTTCATGTGTGGAGCATCTATGTCAATGTGCTAATTTGTGAGGTAAATTTGCAATTTTGTTTTCTTTGTTTCAATTGTTAGTAAGTGGCCTTCTAGTGGAGCTATCTCCAAGTTGGATAAGATAAGAAAGTTTGCTTGCTTAATAGTCTTATTGCTTATGTACATCTGAATTTTTTATAATACATATCCATTTTTCTTAATGTGTATGTCTTTATGAAGCATTCTATGTAGATAGCACCTTTCTACTAATTTTTGTTGGCAAGAGATCTATAAGTGTTGCAGGTTCTCACACTTGAAGAGGAGATCGGTCTTGCTTGCACCTATCTTTGTCTTCAAGATCTAAGAAAGATAGTCCCTCTTTGATCCATCAACAAGACTCCATTGCCCAAGTTTCCAAGAAGATCAAAGCAATTTCTTTCCTCTCTTTCTCACTCTATTAATTTTCTGTTTTGGTTACTTATCTCAAGCACATATAAAGTAAAGTTTAAAGGCTGAATACATTCAACACTTTGTATGTTTGAAGAGCAAGTAGATAGATCATAAAGTTATTCAGAAATCTAGCTTGCTAGTGGCTATCTTAGCTTCATTTTAAGGAAATTTTTAAAGATAAAGATAGTCCATTTTTAAAGAGTTTAAATTTGAATTTCAGCAAAGTCTTATTGTTTCATTTTCTGTTTTAGGACAGCAAAGAATATCAGTAAGAAAGGGCTTCTTCTTAGCTAGTTTAGACTTAGAAAATTGCTAGTTTATCATAGGATTTTACTTGAAAAATTTGAGTTTCATATACTAATAACCAAAGACACTCTTAAAGTGTTTTTGGCCATCCTTTGCTATCTTTTGTTTGTTGTTTTGTGCAGGTCCGTGCAAAGATAAAGGGATACACTGTCCAAATCTTGAAGATTTGAAGCTTCCAAGACCCCCAAAGTGACCCTATATTGATGAGAAACATTGTAAAAGCATTTCTTTTCATTTTTGATCCATATATAAGGGTCCACATCTCATTTTAAGAGATCTTAAGACTCTTCAAAGAGAAATTGTAACCAAGAGAATAAAATCAGTGAGCCAGAGGAGGCCTCACTTTGTTTTTCCCCCCGGGGGGGGTGTGTTGTGTTTTGGATCTTTGTCTTAGTTTGCTTCAAGTTTTGTCCTTTGATTTAAGTGCTCAAATAAACTCACAATCAGCTCTAAAGGTTAAAATAAACCACAATTTAGATTAGATTTCAATTTTTGCAAAGTAGAATACTAATTGCTAGTTAGCTTCAATTGTATGCAATTTCAAAGTTGGAAATAAACCATCTCCTCAGCTCCTCGCAAGAGGATGGTCAGTGAAGACTATAGTAATTACAAAACATTTCCCTTTCAATACTTTGCTTTATTGTTTAAAATAAACAACTCCCCTCAGCTCCCAGTGCAGTTCATGGCCCTTCCAGTTGCGAGCTAGTCTCGATCTGCTGGGAGTAAGTTTCATACACGCTGGGTTGGTCAGTGGTGATAGACTAATTAGGGAAATCCTAAAAAGAATTTCGCTTTAGTGGAAACGTAAGAGAGACTGTGAAGATATCTGGCGGGAACTTTGAGATCTAGGTTCTCCCTATCGGATCTCCTCACATTTTCTTGAGCTTGTGTGTAAAATCAGAGGGACCTCCCTGTTGGATCTTCGGCATTGCTCAACCTCCACTTTAGGGACCTTTTCTAAGGGGCCAAATCTAGTTTAGACAAACACTTATTTTTCATGCAAACAAAATTTATATCGTTAACCTACCATCAATAAACCTTAATAAAATACACGATCTACATTGTCCATGAATACTTTTAAGGCAGTGGTCTCATTTACACATTTGCAAAACCATATGCTTCACACTTTTATTTTCAGTCATTTATTTTGAAGCAATTTGATTTTACTTGCATCTAACAATTGTGTCTCAAGTATCATTTTTATGCAAGTATATGTTTTATGTATTTTGTGGTGAATAATTGATTTGTGTATGCTTTTTCTTTATGTTGGTTAATCAAAGATTAAACTCCTAGATTCAATTCTTGTACTTAGATTAGTTTCAAGCCTTAGTATATTTGTTAGGGACTACCCCCCTTGGCTTCGCTAGGAGTTGGCCTAGACGGAGGAGTTGAGGATTAGGCGACAACACCTTAACTCTCACTTGCCCCCAAGGACACACCGAGTGGATTGAATATTTCTTCCGCGTCTCCCAAGTGTGTATAATGCAGCAACAGGAACTAACATGTTTTTGAAATTGCTTCCATCTCAGAGAATCCACTAAAATATTTTTCTTGTTTTTAGAATCAACTGCATTGATTTCCCTCAATGTGGCGTTAGGTGACATCAAGGGATATATGGAAAATCGAGAAAATCTATCGAATGCTTCTTCAAAATAGTCAACATTCACATCAAAATGAAAGTTTGTATGTTCAAAGCCAGTAAAGGCATTTGTGTGTGCCCCATGCTCTACAAGATACTTCATATAACTATAGTCAAAAGGATATTTCTCACTTGCGTAGAACAACATATGCTCAAGAAGGTGTGTTGAGCCCTCCATGCCTTTAGGGTCACTATGGTCCAACAGATATGCCCATGGATACAGCTCCAAGAAATACACCCATGGACGCAGCAACCTTATTAGTATCAAGATCGTTGAATAGGAGAACCTGCAATTTCTCATCCCTCCACTTCAATACAACACTCGGGCTTATTGAATATGTTGTAAGAATGTCTTTCCAAATAATGTAAATGCGTCTCTACTCTGTGAAAGGAAGAGTTTCAGCGACATCAATCATTCCCCTTTGCAATGCCTCCATTCTCTCCACCAGATTACGGTGTCCAACGAAAGTCCACTTGAGGATTAATACCATGGCAACCCCCCATTTTGTTAGAAATGAAACTCAAAGTGATGCCACTACAATTATCTCCCCACTACCAAGAGCTTTTAGAAACAGATTCGTTAAAACTTCGAGTTTAAGTACCCCACTCACGTAACTAAATTGTATGGCTAGATGAAGGTGGGTATCTTCACAAAACATTTCGAGCATAGTTTCAAATAGTTTTCCATCACAACATTGAATCAACTTCATTACCCACAATAGATAGGCCCAAGCATTTTCACTACTATAATTTTCTTCCATGCGCCTGAACTCATTACATTTAATACATTCTACAATGGCTCTAAACTCTTTCAATAATGTCAACCTACATGTATTTGCAACAGTCGAGTCTGCAGATGCCTTTGTGGCCTCAAGGTAGCCTACAACGTATTCCTCCACTTTGATATAAGGTACACAATACTTAAATCCATTGCAAATCATAGACAACATTTCTTGTAAAGATTGTTCCAGTATCTTTGAATGTACGCAAACCGAATTGTTATGGCTCAGAGCCAATCTAGCAGCTGCATCAACATCATTACAGTGTTCTAGCACAACTTCTTTAAGACTGCGTTGGTCAACCTGGTTGCTTCCATTGGCCTTCAATTCAATGCTCTTAATTTTATTTTGTTTAAGGGTTATATACACAATATGTGGTTGCAGATCCACACAGTGGGGCACTCTTGCAATTTTACCAATTGCACATCTACCTCTGCCAGTTGATATATTAGTATGATCACAGAGATTACTCCACTTTTTGACAGAATCCCATGGCTCCAAGATCAGAGGAGGAGGACCCTACCTGGAACCATTGCCAGTGTATGTCCACGGGAAAAATCATGCAACTATTGTGCAAAATTAAATAATGGGAGGATACATGAGCTCAAATGCGTTTCAAGGAATGTTATAGGTTGTGCAATGGTGCCAATTAAACTAAAACATCAAATGGCAGCAAATATTGGAGCCATAAAGCCATAATTGAAGAGAAATATAAGCAGAAACAAATTATGCAAGAAATAGGGAGAATTATTTAGACCTCTTGAAACTCTAGTGTAAACCCAAGTCTTAAATGTTCCTCCAATCACCCTAGTGGAACTCAAATCCATTTAAAAATCATGCCTCCAAGACAAATGGACTAGGATGCCCCACCCACTCCAAAGAGATTAAAGTTGGATAAAAATTTTGCACCCCATACCCTATTACCCACATGATTCTCATCCCACCATTGGCATCAAAGGGAAAAGAGGCAACGAAAGGTTCTTGTCAATATATTGGGAAATTTTGGTATGATGCGGATATATCATTCAATGTTCCCTGCCCCCAGTATTATTCACCTATGATGGATGTTATTGTTGCATATGGTCTCAAAGTTCAGAGTCCCTAATTATCATGAATTAAAGGGGTAGATTTTATACAAAGAGGTTAAATATTTGCATGAATTATTGAAGGAATTCGAATAATTTTGGTCACACAGAGGATGTACTATCATGCCCAATGAATGGACCAAATGTTTCATGTTGATGTTTTGGTAGCTGCGGGAGGATCCTTCCCTCCTAGATGACCTTTCTTAGATGTGGAGAAGATTCTGGAAGCAAGAGATCCATTGAACGAATATCGAAATATCCTAGAAGGGAAGTCGGCCCAGAAGAATAAAGTAATAATGAAAAGACACCTGGTTTAGAGAAGAAGTCGATCCAGTCTAGTGGCCAGGAAGACTATAAATAGAGGACGTCTTAGCTCATTTGTTCACTCACTCACACTCTCCCAACTACACAGAAGCACGGCACAAGTTTGGAGGAGGTGACACAGTAGTTGCAGCTACACAGTTTATTATTGCTCAGTCTTTTGGTATATGTCTCTTGTGTGCTACTCGTTGAGGAGGTGCACTACCTTTGTATGGTGTTGTTGCTATAGCTGGGGTGGTATTTCTGGTTAAGCTAGCACTTGTGCTAGGGTTTATCTAATTGGACTTGCTTTGTGAAACAGAATCTATCTAAGAAAGGTTGTTGGGTTTTTCCCCCATTTGGGATTTTCCCAGGATAAATCTTGTGTTCTTTTTTGTCTCTTGTTTATGTTGCTACTACTCAGTACATGATATATATATGTTAATGGTAACGAAGTAAAAGAACATTAGTAACACTAATGCTCTGTAAATAAGGAAAATCAAACATGGTATCAAAGTTGGTTACCTCCAGAACAGTTTAACCACTTGAAGGAAGATCGGTAAAACGACACCTTGCAGCTGCAATACTTTGTCAAGCCTATTGAGGACTATCCCCAGGACGTTGGGAATAATTCCTTCACAGAGTAGTGCGCCCTAACCTAGCGCACCCCCTGAAACCCTCAGTGTGCAGTTTGGTGAAGATTGAAAAATCGAGGTTTTTCAATGCTAGGGTTTCTACCGGCGAAAATGTCAACCAATATGAGAGTTGAGGATAGATTGGATGGAGCAGATAACTTCAAATCCTGGAAGCATAGAATACAACTCATTCTAGAAGAGAATGAATTATTGGATCACGTCAAGAAGATGCTTCCAGAACCCAAAGACGAAGAAGCAAAGGCAAAGTTCAAGAAGAATGAGGTCACGGCCAAGAGGATCTTGACAAACTCAATCAAGGATCACTTGATACCCAATGTATCAAAACTAAAGACGCCGAAGGAGATGTTTGATGCCCTAACCAAACTTTATGAAAGTAAGAATACCAGTCGAAAGCTTACTTTGAGGAATCAACTCACAAACATGACAATGAACAAGTCAAAAACAATGGTCAACTGTTTTATGAAGATCTCACAGATCAAGGATCAGTTAGCAGCTATTGGAGATCCAGTAGAAGGCGTTGAACTTGTGACCACCACACTCAATGGATTCCCTCCCTCATGGGACCCATTTGTCCAAGGAATTTGCGCAAGAAGGAGATTACCCAAGTTTGACAAGTTATGGTCAGATTGCACTCAAGAGGAATCCAGGCTGATATCCAAGACACATAAGACTAATGAGGATGAAAATCAATCACTTACTGCTCAAGTGAAGAAGAGAAAGAAAAGGGAAGAAGGCAACCCGAAGAAGTCTAAGATACCTCGTTACAAGGATGCGTCAAATATCAGATGCTACAGTTGCCAGAAGCTGGGACATTATGCCTTTCAATGTCCAGATAGAAATGAAAAGGAGAAGAAGGAACACCATGCACATGCAGCAGATGTCGAAGAGCACTCAAAGGCATCAAACGATGAAGAATTTGTCTTGTCTTTTAGACAATGGTGTTTTCATATGAATGATAGAAGGAAACTCAAGTAGGACAACACCAGACTCCAGGTTTGCATATCAGGTTTGATATTTTATATTGTTGTTGCTTACGAAAGTATTGTACCTAGAATAGCAGTCTTTACAGCTTTATTATTTGTAAATGCTATCAAATGTTTAGGTACACCTAAATACTGTCGGTACAATTACCATTAAGAAAATGCTCATTGTTGATGATATACTTGTCTGCAAGATGAAATTGATCTCCTCTAGGAGATGTTCTTGATTACTAACCATTCCATGGAGGTTACCATGGAAATGTTGTTCTTGTCTCTTATTCCGAGCAGGACACAGGTGATAGCTCTGAGAAGGAGCTATGATGACAGTTGCAGGAGGCAACTATTTAGACAATCTCTAGCCGAGACATAGAACTGTGTACAGGAACGTACACACCCATGTGAAGAAGAAGACAAAGAAGTGTATGTCTTATGGAGATTGACTGTGAGGAGCAGAAGACTCCAAAGATGATCGTACAGCTAATTTGACCACTCTTCAGATCATCAGGAAGAATCAGTAGTGCCAGAAGGGCCCTACCTAGAAACGATGCAGTAAAACCAGCATGTTCTCGTGATACCTTGCATAATGCAAAGGAGATACAGATGCATGGCATTGATAAGCAATACTATGAAGAGAAGCAGATGACTCCACCAGTGGTGAGGCATGCAACCCCACCAAGTACCAGCTCAGAAGGAGCTAGATTTCAGAGGGAGTCAACCCTTAGGATCTAGTAGGGAGCAGCAACCTCCCAGCACAGTCCACAGGAGATCAAACTTCAGAAGAAGTCAACAGATGCAGTGGAAGCAGGTGGCTCCGAAGATCATATACACTTAGAAGGAGTCAAGCTTCAAAGGGAGCATGCAAATTCAAAGTGAGCGTGATCTCAGAGAGAGTCAGTGGCTTAGAGACTTTCATTCAGAAAGTATTCCTTCTCAAATTCAGATAGGAGAGAGAGGGAGACGTCTTCCAGGACTGACAGACAGGTGCCATGAGTTGAGGAGGATAGATCGAAGCTTCAGAGGCTTCTAGGAGATGTGAGATCTCCTGGGAGGATTCCCTTGTCTCAATAGACCTTGCTACAGTGACAGAAGAGGCGGCTAGTCAGAAGGATTGGGATATAGATTTTGCCTCAGTTCCAAAAACCACACATTTTTTCCAGCTATGTGGCGCTGATGAGTAGCATCATTGATTCAGAGCCTTCCACCATTGAAGAAGTTGCTGAGAAGAAGGAATGGAAGGATGTCATGATGGAGGAGTATCAGTCCATCATGAAGAATGATGTGTGAGAGGTGGTTCCAAGACCATAAGGGAAGTCAGTAGTGACTTCCAAGTTGATCTACAATATCAAGCATGTTGTAGATGGCAGCATAGAAATGTACAAAGCTTGATTTGTGGCCTGAGGATTCTCCCAGCAAGAGGGAGAAGATTATGATGAGACACTTGCTCTGGTAGCCAGAAGAAGTGTACATAGAGAAACCACAAGATACATGAGAAGGAGTCTCGTGTCTGCAAATTGAAGAAGGCTTTGTATGGGCCTAAGCAGGCACCCAGGGCATGATATGCCAAATCAGACAGTTATTTGATGGTTGCCCATTGATCCTACATGTGGATGACCTGTTTCTGACGGGAGATGAGAATCTCATAGTTGGGTGCAAGAGGGAGCTCTCTTCAGAGTTCGAGATGAAGGATCTAGGTCTGATGCATTACTTCTTGGAATTGGAAGTGTGGCAGAGATCAAATGAGATTTTCCTTAGCCAAAGAAAATATATTGTTGAGATTCTACAGAGATTCAGGATGATGGACTGCAAGTCCATGACCACACCCATGACGATAAATCTGAAGCTCGAGTGACAAATCTTCAGATTTGGTGGATCCCACGATGTACAGACAGTTGATTGGATCCTTGATGTACCTGGTTAACACCAGGCTAGACATATGCTTTGCAGTGAATACCTTGAATCAACACATGGTTGAACCTAGACATGTACATTGGATGGCAGCAAAGCATATGTTGAGGTACCTTCATGGTATGGTTGGATATGGATTGAGATATGTCTCAAGTGGAGATGTGAAG
>ML803905.1:55975-76791 GCA_009831015.1 Picea engelmannii
CGGGTCCCTCTTGTTTCTTGCTGAGAGGCTTTTTATTGCCTTCTCGGGGATCCCTGGGCGAAGCATCTCGAGGTTTTATTTCTAGGATTTTGTCTTTTACCAGCTGCTTTTACCTTCTGGGCCTTTAGCCCCTTCTTCCCACAAGATAAGGTGCAACCCTACAAACAGGTCATCCTAATGCCCGGACAAGGGGAATGGGACAGATGAGTGGGAGATAAGATGGGAAAGAAGTGGTATGATGGGAGCGGACGATGGCTCTTCAGAAATCCCCCTGGTGGCAAACCAAAACCTATGGGTACAGGCTTGCTAGGACACCCTGTCAATCCCCCCAATCATGGTCAAGTGGGTTAATGTAAGATCCAAGCAGTCATCAGAGATAAAAGAAGTCAGATGCATACATCCAAAGGTTATAATGATCAAAAGTGACACATACCATGATACCTGGACCAATTACCTCATGGAGCAAGAGCCTTCTCTGATACAAGACCAAGCCGACGATGATGGATGTTGCTGCTGCTGACAAGACGAATCTGACGAAGGAAGAAAAGGATGGGCCCTCCAGGGCCATGCTCAGATCAATCCTGCTCTCGGTACTCCATGTCTAGGACCTATGGGCCTCGAGACATGATCTCCTAGTTATCCCTAGAAATCGGGGATAACAGTTCCTTCATTTTTCAACACTACAAGTACTATGACTTGCATTACTACCACCATGGTTTGCATATAAGGACAACAAACTACATATTTTGGCAAAAATAATCCCTTAACCTAAGTCACATGACACGAGGATATGAGATTCAAGTGTATGAAACAAGCACGTAGACCCCCATAAATAGGATATGTAGGATATGTAAATAATATAATATACATACATATAGAAATGAAATATAAACATACAAATGTAACTTTTTGAACATTTAGAAAATAGAACTACATCAAATTATTTTCTTGTTCAAATGGTGAATGATTTCCCAACTAAAATGTGCCTTTATAACATATTTGAACCCCTGAATGTCCATTTTAGTGCACTAGTTTAGCACCCCACATGTCAGACACACAGGTCCTACATATCCAACAAGCGTGCAATACATGTCCGATACAAGCCACATATCCCATGCATGTCAAACATGTGAGAAAACGTGGATACGAGATATGAAGGGGGCTAACATGTATCATGTTTCTTAGCCCCTAACTGAAGCAACATTCATGATAAGGTGGGTGGTTTGGATTAGGACATTTTCAATAGATTTTCGCCTTAATTTGCAAGAAACTTCTAATGATTATAATATTATGTTTATTGTCTTCAATTTTGAGATCTAAGTAAATATTGTATAGCTCATTTTATAATTTGGAAAATATAGACTAATCTATAAGGCTAATTTTGGACATTGTATAATTTAATGCTATAGGGGATTTGATATATAAACGAGAATTTATTAATTTGTTATCTTTATCATTTTAATTTGCAAGAAACATCTAATGATTATAATCTTATGTTAATTGTCTTCAATTTTGAGATCTAAGTAAATATTGTATAGCTCATTTTATAATTTGGCATATATAGCCTAATCTACAAGGCTAATTTTAGACATTGTATAATGTAATGCTATATGGGATTTGATATATAAATGAGAAATTTATTAATTTGTTATCTTTATCATTTTAAATTTTCATGATAATTTGCTATTATAAAAAAAATCTATTATTTAAATTTTTTTAATGTTCTCTCCTTGTTTCCTAAGGTTTATGGAATTCATGTTTCCATGTCATCCTCGGTTTGCAAACCATACCCATTTCCACGTTTCGTGCAACTTAGATGTGGAACCACCTATCCCACATGCAAAGAACAAAGTCATAAGTGGGAGAGGAAAATATAAAGAAGTCCATTAGCATCGGCAATAGATATTGTTGGAACGTTTTGTTGTAAGGGGTCTTGAGAGAGTGACACTTTAGCCAAGTGCAGTGTCCATATTGTTGGGATATTACATTAGGAGGTTGTACTTAAGATCAACTTGGTCTAAGGTATTATGGTCACATATGCTTACCCGCTAGTTCATGTCATTGTTTGGATGACCTACTCACTCATGTTGTGCTATTATTGATGGTCACAATCTTATCCTTTCCTAACATAAGATCAAGATAGATGAACACTTTACTTTTAGTTGACTTGATGGATAACTAGAGAATCTTTAGTGACTCAATTCCATGATTATCGTTTGAAGTAGTTGTTACCCCCTCACTTCTAGGGGTAACTAGAGGAGACTTTTTCTCCATGATCCACATTACAGACATCAGTTCCAATGATGTCATTCTAGACTCTCCATAGACAGTTTCCCATAGATGTTTTCCATTACATGCTCAGCTCACTCATATCAGATGACATGGTGCATTACACACTGAGGTACATTGTTTTGACACTTCATATCAAGTGATAATGTCAATACTTGAGGCATGAAAGTGATGATCATGGGTTGAATTGGATAATGAATCATGATGCTTTGAATTTATACTTTTTTCCTTATCTCACAGTTCATGTTGGTGGTCATCATCATCTCCTAGTCAAGTGTTGTCACTCTTGGGAAAAGTTGTACTACTGGGGGGGCTTAATAGGGGTAGCGTGTCCATGTCCCTTGCCATGCATAACATATTCCATCTGCCCTTTCTTTTGGATTGGTTGTTACATGTATCCCAAAAAGGCCCATGCTTCATAATCCCATGAGAAGAATGAGCTTGAATGCCCGAGGTTGATGCAACTTTATAAGAAATGATATAGAAAGAGAAAAATCCCTAATTCAAAATGCAGGGCAAAGAAACAAACAAGAAAATAAAAGTATTAAAAACCAAGAAAGAAATGAAGCATGAGCTCTACCCCCTCGATAAGAGGCCATCACCCCAATCCCTATGCAATAAATGCATATCTTAAAAGGGACTTAGCAAATCAAAGTCAAAAGCCAAAAAAGGTTAAAGTAATAAAGAAAAAGGAAAACGTGGGTTTGGAAAGACACGGTGCCAAGGAAAGGGTACCTCATTGCCTAAGCACTCCCTCTACAAAGGCGCTCATGAGGATAACAATCATACATGGCATTGCATGTCAATGACATCCAGCGCATGAAGTAAACCCCAATCCATACCACATACCATTGCACATACCCCTTGATGGGTTCCTTAGGACATACTTCTTATCCTAGGTGTTGGCACACCTAATAGGGGCTAATAATGATCCTCCTATACCTAGACTTGGCAAATTGTATAAATTTGTAAGCTAGTGTGAAGTTTGAAGAGGACACTTTGTGAGAACTATCTAATGGTTTTTGTATTGACATGATTCACTTTATATGTTGTGTTTGGATTGTGTACCTTGCCTCCGGTCCTCATGATGCATTGGACCACATAATCCCCTCCTTGGATGATGGATTTCACATAGCCACATGCTTAGTTGACACTTGGATCCTTTGGAGGATATTGAGGGCTACTAGCACACTTCTATGGAAGCCATCCCCACCACTTGATTGAGGACATTCCACCTTCTCTTGAGGACATTCCACCTTCTCTTGAGGATGTTGCACTTGGAGAGAGGACATGGAACCTCTTCATTGATGATGAGAAATTTCACTTAAATGATGGGATGTTGCACCTTATGATGATGGGGCACCTTGATGTGACGTTTGGTCTCCTTGATGATAATATAGCACCTTTTGATGAGACGTCACACCCCTTGGAGGCACAAGACACCTCTTGGAGATGAAACATTGCACCCTTTCATGGCAATGTTTCACTTTTGGGTCCTTACTCATCATTTTGGAGTGAGTTGTCCCCTTTATGAGACCACACATGTGAGATCTAGAGCACCTTTATGTGGGACAATTTGATGTTTGAGCTATTTTACTTCATCTTGGAGGCAATGTTAAGGTCTTACAGACCTATCCACTCATGTATCATGGATATTTTATGTTATGTTGCCTTATCTCTAGGGTTTGAGAGGGATAAAAGCATTACTTTATGTTTTTAGGGCTTCTATTGTGTGAGAGGGGTGTTATATCTCTCATATAAATAAGAGAAACACTTCTCACTTGTAAATCATTGCTACTTGTGGAGATATATCACTATTTGTCTACTTCTACTTGCTCTCTTATGAAGAATGCTATGGATGGTTAGTTAGAGCAATTTTTTGGAGGAGATATGTTTGTGGATGCTCTACTACTACTTGGATATTCATTGCTAGGGTTTTGATGGATGAAAGATTTAATGAGTAAGTGGTCTCTTTTCATCTTGTGGTTATGTTTATGAATGCATTTAAGTGTAATGTTGTTTATCTAGTATTGGTTGTGCATTCTCTTGGATTATTCTTGAACAAACCCTTCTTATCAAAACTCTTGGAAGGTTTCTAGTGAAGAACCTTCTCTTGAATTGTCCCTTAACATTTTAGGAGGATCTCCTAGGGTTAGTAGTGAACAACCTCTAGGTATCACCCTAAAAATTCATTCATTTCTTTCCAAAGAGATCCTTAATTGACTCCATATGCCCAAAAAAAAATAGTAGGCACTAATCACTCTCCCAATAGTCAATCATTTAATTCTGAAAATTATACTCTTTGTTGTTTAAGGGTTAATTTAGGGTTTTATTACAACAAATTTTCATTTCCAGCCATAAAAGACTAAAAGACGTTTTTGCATTTTGGCATATTGTTGACCTAATATACATTGTTAAAACCCTAATATATATTTCTGAAGTGTTATTACAGCACTCTAAGGAAAAACGTCTAGGGTTTTAGGGCTGTTATATGCTCCTTAATTTTCTGATTTTGTTGGTTAATGAAACCCTAATTTAGCTCATCGTTTAGCCCTATTTATTCATTGAATTATTGCATGTCGAAGGGTATTTGCTTCTGTAATAACTTATTTCACTGCTGTAATTTGATATCTTCTTCCAAGTTTTACAACAGCCCTAGGTTTTTTTTCTTTATTTTTAGTGTTTGGGGATCCTCTTAAGCCTTGACTCGACTTGCAAAACCTCTTAAATTGGCCTAGATCCTCATTACTTTAAATCTGGAAATTGTTTTGTCTTACCACCTCATTCATAATGGAAATTGTAATCATCCATTTCCCAAAATCCAGCTGAAGACCTTCTTTAGAGAGCGTATCGGCCTCTGTGTTACGCTCCCTGTAAACATGTCGTAGAGAGAAGGAATCAAAAGTGGCCAATATTTTGAGGACTTCATCAAGTAAAGAAAGTAGCACAACAGTGTGACATTTCTGATATTTCCTGGTCCAATTTATGACTAACATTGAGTCTCCAAAGATCTGAAGGGATTGCACCCTTTTTTCCCCTGCAAAAAGAAGTAATAATTTTAGGGCCATCAATTCCACATAATTATTTGTGCCCAGTCCCAAGCCCATTTTAAGTTTAAAAGAATGACTACGCGAAAGGTGAAGCGCTACTCCCCCCTCACATTTCTTGTTCTGGGAGGCCCCATCAAAGAAAGCCCATGGCCTTGAGTAGTTCTCAGATTCCTCCTGAACATTTCGAACTGTACTTACCCCTTTTTCTTGAGGAAAAAGAGATATGATGCCAAGTCCCTGAGCCACAATAATGTCCAGGAGGGAAGGCCTATCTTGAAAAATAGAAGAATTTTGGGCTAGCCATGCACCCCAATTTACAAGTTATACAACTTACATGTATGTATTAATAATAAAATTAAAATATTATAAACTTATACATGTTAAATAAATTAGGTTAATACACACACACACACATTAAAAATATTAGGTTAAGGGTTTATTCTCAAGCTTAAGGGTTATCTTTTATCTTTGTATCTATCAAGGTTTGCTACAATATAGCTGCCATGACACATAATACTAGCATGTAGCACCTCTGCCATGTTAGCACCAAAGCACAGTGAACACACTGCCACATCAACATTTGACACATGGCACTTCATAATACTAACATGTGTCATCCCTACCACATCAACATCAAAACATACCAGCAAATTTCCATGTGAGTAGTTGACAAAAGGCACTTCAAAACAAGGACACATGGCACCTCTGCCATGTCAGCTGGTACTCAGTGACCAAATCATCAAATCTACCACATCGGTGTGCCGCATCAATTTCTAGTGTGTAAGCCCAGATAACAAGCCATGTCATCCTGCATAGTGCGCACACAGTGAATAGCCCAGTTAGTGCTATGGGCGCACGTCAACAATCCACAAACTCCCCTCTGTTGCAGATTTTGATTTTGAAGTCAGTTTTCAATTGGTAATTACTAATATCTCTACAATATGATGTCCACTTCAAGTGAATTTTTTTTAATTCCAAGTGGTTTTTCATTCTCTATATGATGGTGATTTCAGATTCTATAAATTATTTCATCTACGACTACAAAAGTTTCAGTTTCTCAGAAAATGCATGCTTCATCCCCAATTTTCAAACTTCTGGGGGACATATCTTGGTCATATTGACACCTTTTTTAGCAATTTATTTTGGAAACAGAGTAATTTTTCAAAAAGACCTCCCTCCATTGCATATTCTGATGTTGAAGTCAGTTTTCAATTGGTGATATCTCTGCTATATGATCGTTTCAAGTGAATTTTTTTAAATTCCAAGTAATTTTTAATTCTCTATGCACTGGTGATTTAGGATTCTGAAAATTATTTCATATAATGCTGCAAAAGTTTCAATTTCTCAGAAAACTTATGCTTCGTCCCCAATTTTCAAACTTCTGAGGGGCATATCTTGCTCATACTGATACCTTTTTGAGCAATTTTTTTAACACCGAGCATTTTTTGGAAAACAATGTGATGGTGCAGTTAATTTCGAGTTTTGAGGTCATTTGTACAAGATAGCTCTTTTATCATAATTTGGACCCAATCTTGTTCATTATGTAATATAGCCCGTTTTATATCCAGATTCATATCCTCCAGGTACAGGGGCAGGTGCAGTTGAAAAAATGCAAAGGTTTTCATTGGTCCATTTATTTTCTTTTACTGAATTCTTTCTACACTTCTTACGGCTTCATGCCCTGATGTATCTCCACTCATGCAAACCAGTCATAACTTGCAAGCACAAAATGACATGTTGTACACTAAAATTTGATCCCATCAAACAAACATTGCTAAATTTGTAGGGGAGAATAGAGCTCTCAAGGCTGAAAATATATTACTATCAGTCTATAACAAATGTATATTCATGAAATAACAATTAAAATCTTGCAAGATACAATTACTAATTTGGAGCAACTAATTATAGAAGTGGAATCTCATCACCAGAGTCTGGTACTCCTTTGGATGCATTTCTAGAGTGTGACACTGCTTCATCCTTGTACACTTCATTTTTTCAGATTCTTTTGATGCTATAAGAGTAGATGTGTTTTCCAAACTTGAGAAACACACTATTGGTTCTAAGTTAATTCGCCAAATGGGCTATACAGGCAGAGGTCTTCGAAAGCATGCCTACAGTATTGTTATCCCTATTGAGCCTATGTTTTGGTCATTTCATCAAGGCATTGACTATCCAACACATGCTTCTCCATATTTTGAGGAACCCACTACCATTACTTCTCCATCATTATCTACTTGTTTGGAGGATAGAGAGCACTTCAGTCCGAATGCACAAGGGAAATCTCGCTCTCCCTTCAAGGATAGACATTCACATTGGAATACCTCTTTCCATTATCCATTGTTGGACATAAGAAAGAGACCGAATCTTGGTTTGACTCCCACCATCAATATGTCTTGTTGGTGGTGATGATCAGTCATTGCAGCGCCTTGAGCATTCTCTGCATTCATCCTACAGACAAGTTTCATCTACTGTTCATGAGCATTTTCCACATACCAACTACTCTGCCTTGTAGCAGCATTTTATTCCTTTGGAGTTTTGTCTCATTTTGATGGCATTGTTTCGTGTTTTCTTCTCTGATTTTAATGCTGATGACAGATCCCAAGCACACTATCCCTTATGGATTGAGTTCCCTAGGCTCCATGTTGATGTTTTCCCTTTTGTAGATTTGTTTTCCCAATGATTTGGAAAAGTTTTGATTACAAATGGCTGCCCCAACTCTTTCAAAGCCAATCCACATGTATGTGTTGAGGTAGATTTGAAGCAAAAGTGTTCCCTGTTCATTTCAGTATTCACCACTTATGGAATTCATTAACAAATGGTCTAATACTTGAATCTTCCTAATGTCTGCTTTCCTTGCCAAGCCTAAGGCCATCTCACCTATGAGTGTCCTCATCGTAAACCTAAACCAAAGCAACCCAAGGAGAAACAAGTGCTACATCCCATCACCCGCACCTAGTTTAGTCTCTTGGCAAGACTTGCCTCTTCCTAAGGAACCTTGACCTTCCTCCTTAGAGATTACCCGCCAATCCAAACCCTCCCATTCTTTAATAGTCATCGAACCTCGACATTCTGCACCTGGTGCTATGGAGATTAAAGATGGGTGGGGAATGTAGACAAGTTAAAGGAAGAAGCCTAAGTCCCTTTCTTGGGTGGAGTAGTAGCTTAGGGATCCAAGGCCCAAGTCATGACTTAAATCTTACAAGGATGCGGCTATGTGATTGTCTAAAAGACGAGCCTTCCATTTGGGTGGTTTTGTGTCCAAAAACGACTTTAGTAATTTGAGCATGGGGCTAATCCCTGAATGAAGCTCTCTCATGTCTTGGAATGTCAGAGGGATGCCTATCCCAAATCGAAAAATTTATGTTAAGGACCTGTTATCCTCAAATTTTAGGGATAACTAAGGAGATGATGTCTCGACTCTCGAGGCCCTCAGGTTGCAGACATGGAGTATCGAGAGACAGTTTGACCAGCAATGTCCACTTGCACAGACAGAGACCCACCTCACCACCACAGCTCCAAGTTCGTCACAACGATATCCACCACATCAACTGGCCTCCGGAAGACATTGGGTCTTGCTCCATGAGGTACAAGTCAGGTATTATGGTGAGTGTCATTTCAATATTTGAGGCATTTGAGTTTGTTGCATCTATTATTGCTTTTGATTATGTAACGTTTGCTTGGACATTATGCTCTTTGCCCTGTTTCACTTTGATGGTTGACATTGCTCCCTAGTAAGTGGGTCACCCTTAGGGATAGGTATGCTACTGGGAGGTCCTTTTGATGAGTCATCGTGCCATTCTCGACCATACTTATCACTTTCCACACTTTATCCCCTCATCTCCTTATCTTTTGGGATTTTCGGGTGTACTAACCCAAGAAGGGTTGTCCCTCATTTCATGGGAAGAAGGGGCTGAAGGCCCAGAGGATTGTGGCTGGAAAGAGACAAAAGCCAATCATTAACCTTTTAGATGCTCGCCTAGGGATCCCGAGGAAAATGAAATGTCTCTCATAAGAAACTAATGGAACCCATGAAAATAAATATAACAAAATGCCAACTAGGGTGGAGCATGTGTGGGAACTATTTTTATTGCTTAGGTAAAAGTCCCACACATGTTTTCAACTTGGGGAAGAATGATGTGACCAGGGTAGAGTCAAGGTGGGCACAATGTTTCATGCTTAGGCAGAAGCCCCACCTTGGCTTCAACCTAGAGACATCCTAAAAGAATAAAAGGCAACAAATGGGCTTGGAAAAAGGTTGCATTGAAAACGAAGGTGCAACACACCCTCTACAAAAGCACCCATAAGTGAGACACTACAACCCCTTGTATGTCATGAACCCCATGCCCAAAAAAATTTCCTCCATCCATGACACCTCATCCACGTGAATTAGAAGGAGGTCCCCTCGGGAAACACCCCTAAACTTGAGGTACGATTCACCCAATAGGTCGTTTTGTCAATGCTCCCATAACTAAACCTGGCCAATTGCATAGGGTCTTTAAGCATTAGTTTATTTTGATGAGGTGGTTTGGATGTACATGCTTAGATGGATTTTTTATTGATTTGATTTACTCATCATGATGCATTTGAGTTGAGATCCTTGGAGGGTGTATCATTTGTCTTTGCAGGACCCAGCTGGTGGACAGTTTTGGAGGAACAAGCCTAGCTTGGGCTTCCGTGGGGCTTGAAGCCCACAGGTTGGATACCAGGTCCCACATATCGAATGATGAAGACATGCCTTTGGAGGCCTAGAAGACATCATGGAGGACCTAACCTAGCCCCTACCACCCAAACGATTTGCCTAAGAGGGCCAAAACGTCACCCTTGAGGGCTTGACGTCATAATAGGGCTAGGGTTTGGTGGTGGTTGAGGACACTTGCCACGTTTTGAAGGAAGCCATGGATCATTGAGAAGAAGACATGTGGCCTTTGGAGGCCTAGCTCACCCATCTCCTACTCCCACGACTTGCAAAAGTGCCAAAACGTCACCCTAGAAGGGTGACATCTTACTTACGGTTTTACTTATGTGTAAATTATGAATTAAAAAATTATTATTTTATGTAAATGGGAAAGATTAGGGTTGTTGACCCCTTATCTTGTGTTTTACCCTAACTTTGTGGACAAACTATGTTTAGAACATTTTGTATAAATAGAGATCATTTGTATCTCATTTGGATATAGCTCTCCCTCTTGTGAGAAGTATCCTAGCTGAAATTTGCGCCCTCTTTGGGCAATCTCTATCTCTTGTGCTCTTGTTATGGTTTCTCTTGGCTATTGGTGGAAGAAGTAGTGCGCTACCTCTCTTGGAGCTAGTTTCTTGCATTTGTGGTGGATTGTCTTGGTAAGGAAATTATCTTGTTGTTGTTTCATTGCTTGGTTACAAGAGTAATTTGCTAGACTTTCTTGGGGAGTATAAGGATTTACAACCCCACCACATCCATCATTTTTGTCTTGAAATAATTTGTTGTTTGAGGTTTTACTAGGAGAAGTAAAAGGGTTTACACCCTCCTAGTACTTCCTAGTTAACCTTGCTTTCCTTGGGGAGTAAGAAGGTTTACACCCCCAAGGAGATAGCACTGTTAGCTCTTTATTTACATGAATCCATAACCCAATAGCTAAAGGCACTAAATCTAACTGCATTGGAGAAATCAAATCTTGCATTGGTTAACATGAAAACTCAGGATTTTGGGATTGTCTAATTTGGAATCAATTCTATGCTTTATGTGCTTGGTTGAGCCACTAGGGCATCTCATTTTGCTAAGTACTTCTTACTTCTGTTATAAAATTTCATCTACAACCATTAGGGATGCAGAAACCCTAATCTTAATCTCTTAATAACTCACAAACCAACCGTCAAAAGTTGCTAAAAGTTTGCCCCTGTCCTCTACTAGTCTCAGCGCACTTTTTGGGTGGATTGTTGGCAAGTTTTGGTGGTTGATCTCTTTGCCGTAACAACTTGTTTGTTGCATCCATAAGGCTGCAATTATATCTCTGCAATACTAAATTCTTACAGCCTTGTTTCATGCTAAAGTCTTGCTCTTTGATACTTGAGTTAAACTAGTCATTGCTAGCTTGTCTCTTGCAATCTTAACTAGACTTTTAGCAACTTTATTTGCAACTCTTATTATCATTTCGTTGCTGATATATATTACTGTTTATTGCTGCAATTAGGAACAGCAAGCTTAACTTGCTTGTCCAACATATTATCAAGTCCAATCACTCCTTGCCACTTGGCAAGTCTTCTACACTGTAGCACATCTTCTACCATCTACGAGACTCTTTTCAAGTCCTTACCTTCCAACATTGACCTATAGGGGGACTCTTCATCATCTCTTCATTTTCCATCTTATTTCCCCCAGGGTCACCAGGATTCCCCCCTTGAGGTGATTACTTCATCTCTAAAGTGACAGGAATACCTATCTAAGGTGACAATGGGAAGGTGTTCTCCTAGTTGTCGCCATTTTGTGGTTTGGGTCGGGCTTTACCCAACCTACAACTTGTGCGATAACAGGACCTACTGCAGAAATCAAACCATGATGTGGTTTTTCTTCAGGAGGTCAAATCTGCTGCTAGTTTTGAGTTGAGATGCTAAATGAGTTACTTCTACTAGAAGGGCCCTTACTAGACTTCAGAGCACAATCGGGGGAGTCGTGGTTCCATAGATTTATACTTTTCATCCAAAATATAGGCCCAAGCTTTGCAATCAAAACTCTCAAATGACTTACATCAACCTTGATTTTAGACCAAGGTTCCTCTAGAATTACATCCATTCCTACCTTAGTAAGAGTACAATTCAAAATATAATTAGCACAATTTATTACTTCAGCCCAAAACTGAGGGGCTAAGTTTTTAGATTGAACCATACAATTTGCTATTTCTTTCAATGTGCAACTTTTACGTTCAGTTACACCTATCAGTTGTGGTGTGTAGGGCACACTATGTTGCATTTGTATGCCATGTGTGAAGAAAAAATCTATGAATTTTTTATTGACATATTCCTTGCCATTATGGGTGTGAATTCTCTTAATTAGATGTCTAAATTGATTCGACCATTGCTTTGAAAGCTCCACAAATGTAGAAAACTTAACAATTTAGTCTAATAGAATAAACCCATGTGCACAAAGGGTAATCATCAACGAATATGAGAATGTACCGTACACCTAAAAAAATGGAATGGGGAATGGTCCACTTATATCACTATGAACCAATTCTAATTGTACTTGTCCTCGCCATGATTGGTCGGATGTAAATGGATCTTTGTGATGTTTACCAAGTACACAACCACAACACACCATTATTGCTAGAGACGAGAGATAGGCCACACACCATTTGGTGATTTCAGAGTTGTTGCAAGTAGCGCTAGTTCAAATGACTAAACCACTCATGCCAAAGTTTGCTCAAGTCATCAACGGGAGCAATTAAGACAGTGGTAGGCAATGAGGGTTCAAAGTTGCTAAGCGTGTACAACCTTGAAGAATCATCAACATGTTTAGAAGAAATTACATGAGTAGGATCCTTTAGATATCGAATTACAACATCATGTGGCAAAAACTGAACTATTTTTCCATCACCTAAATGAGTGATTTGGTAAATTAACAACAAATTTGTTGATAGGGAAGGAACATAGAAGACATTATGAATTTTCCCAATTAGTTAGATCTATAGTTCTTTCTCCTACAACATCTAAAGTGGAACTACCATTGACAAAAATTTGTCAAGTTGAACAACCATCAATACTAGAAAATAAATTCCTATTATTGGCCATATGATGAGGGACCCCTGAGTCTAAAATCCACTCATTATTAGGAACATGCCATGGTAGAAAAAGAATGATATTTAGAAGGAGAAGAAGAGGAGGACGAGTCTAACCGAATGTTGAATTTCTTCATGGCCGCTTCCAACACTTGCATCTTCTTCAAACAATGTGTATCAAGATGCCCATCTTTGCCGCAAAAGGAACAAGTCTCGGGTGGCTTTTATTCCTTTGATTTGGCACAATTGTTGGACTATGTAGGAGGAGTCACTAAAGGAGACTTAGTGGTCTCGGGCAATTTTGATCCTTTGGATTGCTTCTTAAAGGGCTTGTTTCCCCTGAGACTATGAACATACAAAGCTTTATGTTTGGAACTTGTATCAAGCACACCCATGTGCAATAGCTTGTCTTGCTCTCTTATTAATTTTTCACAAAAAAAGCGCAAAAGAAGGCATGATATCATTTGCACCTAATGCATCTCTAGTGGACTGAAAAATAGAGATAACTTGGAAAGTATAGCTAGTATTGCTTCATCATCGGCATAGTGATTCCAAATCACTCAATTGAAGCCTAAAGAGATTGAATTTGGAAATGTAGTCTTCAATTTTTTTGAACTCTATAGGATCAAGTGAAATTAGTTGATATTCCAATTTTTTAGCATAAACTAAATTGGTTTTTCTAGAGAGCTACCCAAATTTTAACCATGCTTCTTATGGTGTATCAAGGGTTAAATATGAAGTTTCATGTCCTCGGAGAAGAGCATGCTAATGAGGTGATCCAAGTGGATATCAGTGGCCACTCACCTCTTCCACTAACTAAGAACAGTTCCCCATATTAGCAGTTTTTCTACAGTTTTTCAAGTCACAAACTTTCGGTGCGTTTTTTAGGCTTCCTATGGGGGCCTATAAGGTGCTCTTTCTGCAAATGCAACCACACCTTATCACCAATATGAAACTTGTGTGGAACTCGATGTTGGTCATGTCACTGCTTGTACTTAGCATTGGCCTTCTGCAAGATATCATGAACTAGTTGTTGGATGTGCTAGATCCGTTCAACAAATTTGGTTTCTTTATCTACCTCGGTCTAAGCATGGGAGGACTCTTCATATGTAGATGAAGTGGGTAGAGCTACATCAATGGGGGTCGATGACTGGAACCTCAAACACACCTGAAAAGGGTTGTGGAGGGCTCTATTGTAGCTATGTTGAACATATGGAAGGCTCTCATCCCATGTACATGGATGCTTGGAGTTGTACATGCGCAGGATATGCTTTAATCATCTTGTTGGCCACCTCTATTTTCTCATCTGTTTGGGGGTGGAAGGAAATCAATTTTGTCAACTTGGTGTCCATCAGAGACCACAGGTTGGACCAAAAGGTGTTGAGGAACCTACTATCCCTGTCTGAAATAATGGTCCGTGGTAGCCCAACATAAACCCAAACATGCTCAAAGAAGAGATTAGCAATGGCTTCTGCTGTAATACTCTTCTTGCACAGTGCCAAAATGGCCATCTCAGAGAATTGGTCGACAACCACAAAGACATAATCGTTACCATGCTTGGTGAAGGGAAAACCTGACATGTAATCCATGGAGATTGACTCCCAGGGCTTGTCTGAGGTAGGTAGAGGAGTGTACAACCCCTTCTTCTTAATGGCAGGTTTAGCGATGGCACAATCAATGCATAACCTGATATACCTGCTAATGTCCTATCAGATTTTTGGCCAATAGAAATACTTATGAAGTACTGCTATTGTCTTATCCACGCTGAAGTGCCCTACCACCCAGCTGTAATGTGCCTCCCAAATTAGCTTTGCATGCTCGCTTGAAGGAACACAAAGGTGGCCCAGATAGCACAAAAGTGCATCTTGGAGGTGAAAGTTTGGAACTTGTTTACCTATGCCCAGTGTCTGACATGTAGCAACAAAATTAGGGTCGCTGCCATACAATTGGGGCCACTCAAAGGTTGTGTGTCCGTTACCCACAAGTTTTTTGTGGTAACCATAAGGCTTTCCCTGGTGGTATTTTGGGAAAACTTGCATCAGATATTTTGAAACTTCGCAGGTGGAAAAATTGAGGAAGTTATGAAGTCTATTTGCTAAGGTTGCTGACTTAATACAAGAATTAATTGCCCGTGGTGGACTAGACATGGTTGTTAAGGGAAGGAAGTGGAAGGAGATCACATTGGTGTTAACTTTCCAAGTGCTTCTTTTGTTTTACAAAAATAATTCAACAATCTGTTTCACCATTATGAACAAGTCTACTTCTTTCAAAGGGACCTATCATGACACCTCTGGAGCCCGAATATACACATTCACCTTCTATGGATCCTGAAATGGATATAAAAGGCAAAAGGTTGGTTCTGCCCAAGCACTTGGAGTTAACCCAACATCATCTATTTGAAGTGTTGTTATTGGATATATTGATGGAAAGTTTGATTATGGTTACCTGATATATGTGATGATTGGAACAAGGAAACTAAGGGGGTGATGTATCATGTGCCTGCTGCTAACACAATACCACAGGGTGCAACTATGTCTGCACTTACGAGTTCTCTGGGTACTGACCTCAAAACCGCTGGTACGGATCATCAGTTTGAATGAAAGCACAAGAAAGAGGTGAAGTCATTGGTTTCTCAGTAAGATCACTATAGTCAGAAAATTGTCAGTAGACATTCTGTTGATTATATGCTGTAGCAATAAGGTAGAGGAACCATCTTCCAAATAGATTCATCAATCCCCTGCCATGGAAGATCATGATTTTCATCTGAGTAAAGAAAACAAGAAAGCCTGCTTCCCAGCTACAGACCTGGTGAGTGTATTGAGGATATTGTGCCCCTGATTTTGAGTTTGCATGCGATTGATGTTGGGGTGAAATAAGGCAGGTTGATCCAGGCCTGTTTTCAAACAACAAATCTCTGTGAGATTCCAAGTATAATAGGCTCATTTCATCAGGCTGTCAACAAGTAAAATATTGCAGAAAAAGAGACAGAAGCACATAAGGTAACGCTTGAAAGGTCTAGACTGTGTAATATAATTTTTAGGATTCTTGTTCCAGCATGTCACAGGACAAAAATTAATTACAGAACAGCACCCTTGGCCCTTTGTCATAACATAAAGACTGCAGAAGTGGTGCGACCTCAGCTTGTAGATAAGTATGTCACAATATGTTGTACACACACACACAAGCGCTAGCGTAAAATGGTGATCTAAGATTCTAAGCCGACCTGCATATGGTGTAAAAATTGTTTTGCTGGGCCGAACTGTATGTTTGTCAAAAATTGATGTAATTGGGGGCCGACCATTGAAGATCTGTAGGGGTTGATTTGGTGAAATAATGGAGCAGGGCCAACCATTGACTAGGAGGCAGAGCTGATTGTCCACCTTGGTGGGATTATTTCATTATTTGTCCACATTGGAAAAGTTACACCCCTTGGGGGTTTGTGTTCCCATTTCAGAGGGTCTCATGAAAGGTTGAGGGTTTATTGGAGGATCCATGCGCTTTGACGGGCCTTTGGAGGCTGGACGCTGCACCAACACCCCCACTTTTCCCATAATTTAATGGAAATGGGTCACCATTAGGGGTTTGTGCCCCTTGATTTTGTACATGTGGCTTAAGAAGCCCTTCTTTGTATGTTTTAGGATTAAGTAATTGAAGAGGAGGGCCTTTAGCCCCTCCATAGGGTAGAATAGGGCATTTTAGCTTAAGATAAGATAAGATAAGATAATTTTATTAATGTCCATCAAATGACCAAAAAAGTAGGTCAATGGGACTAGAGGATACATCCAGTGTGAGTACAATGTGGGAGTGCAAAAGCAGCTCCTGTATAAGAAAAGAGGAAAACTAAAAGTACAGTCTAGGTAAATATCTAGCTAGGCTAAGCCCTAGGTCTAGCTAAAACCAAAACTAAAGTGTATATAACAATATCATAAGTGCGGTGATACAAAATGAGAGTGTCCATGGTAGGAGTTTCAATACTAACCGAGAGAGAAGTAACTGAGGATGAAGCCAATGAGGTCAATGTCTCCTCGATATGATGACCAATGGCGACGGAGGGCAATGGGGGTCGCACTAGCTCACTGTTGGAGTCCTCGACTACCGAAGCGGGATCTGGATGTATGACCCTGGGGGGATGTAGGAGCGAGGAAGATCCATTCTCCTAACATCCTAGGCCGAAGAAAAGAAGCTCTGAATAGATCTCTAACTTCTCCATTGGGGTTGAGAGGCAATCCGATGAGTGTGGGGTGCCCTGTCCTGAATCCGTCTGGAGCTGAAACCTCTGTCGCTATGAGGATGTGTGGTCGGATGGATGGTCCTACACCTCCGGACTGGTCTCCGACATATCAGTCGATCTCCCAAGGGGGGAGGTTGAGGGGAGACCCAAGGTCTCACCACTCTACGATTTGAAGTACTCTAGAACTTGGAGTGTCATTTGTTGCTCCAATCTTATTGAAGGGCCTAGAAATGAGGTGATCCTCCTAGTATGCCCTGGGTGGGGGCGGGGGGGCATGCAAGAGTTGGGATCTGTAAGAGGAATTTGAGCCTTTCCCTCTCTAAATAGAGAGGCACTTCCTCTCATTTGAACACAACAACTTGAGGGAGAAATCCCTTACGAGGTCTGAAATTTTCTGAAATTTTGTTGGATCATCTTTGTATTGTACTTATGCACACTTTTGGAGAATTGATCTTGTAGATGCTCTTTTTTATGGTTTTGGTGGATCTTTCATGAAAAAAGGGTTCCTTCATGCATAGCGACTTGGTATAGTAAGTGGTCTTTCTAACTTAAAGTGTTTGTTCTTGGAATATCTTGGTGGATGCTCTATTAGATGGGTAATAGTTGCATATTATCTTTGTCTCCTTGAATAATTTTGTGGAAACCCTAAGGAAGGATTGAGAGTGGTCATCCCCTTCCCTTGTTTTATCCATCTTAATTTGTTGAAGCATACAAGGTCAAGATTAGGGATTGTGAGTGGACATCCCCCTAATCTTGTCTTTGAGGTTGAAATCTAGGGTTTATGAAGAGATAAACTCTAGGATTTGACCTAGTTCCACTTGTTCTTGTTCTTGTGCTAGAAGCTCTTGAAGAAGTAGGACGACACCTAGGGTATATGAGGGGATAAACTCTAGGGTTTGCTTTCCTAGAAGGTTTGACCTTAACTTATGAGGGGATAATCTTAGGGTAGGTCTTCAAGTCTTCTTTTGCCCTTGGCCTCCATTGAAGTTGTTACATTGACTCCATGTGCCCAATGAAAAGACACTGATCTCCAGGCCTCCAACCACCTTTTTATTACCCCAAAGCTTACCAAAATCATTTTACTTGGACTCACTCTTCACATCACTTTGAATTTCATTCCCACAAGTCCTAGCAATCTTGATCCAAGGAAACCCCCTTGAGCTAGAGAAGCACTAGCCTGAAGTGAAAGAGGAATGGTGAGGTGACAGTGGCCTCCCTCTTGGTTACACCGGATCGCACTTGAGCTTTCAGACTTTATCTCTATAAGTGAAATTTTGTGTGATAACAATGCCCACAAGAGTTAAGAATTGTGGTTAGCGCCACAATCGAGGGTCAATTGAAGCAATCTACAACATGGTTTGTGTTTCCCTTCTTGTACATAATGTTCAAGTGGAATTGTTGCAAGTATGTGGAATGCTTCTGATGGCGGTTGTTTTGTAACTTTCTGTGTTTGCATGAATTGAAGGGGCTTGTGATTAGTGTGGATGATCAATTCCTTTCCCAAAATATAATTTCTTCCACTATTGGCATGCCTGCACAATGGAGTACATCTCCTTGTCATAGGTGGGATACCTGCAAACAACATCAAAGAGTGTCTCGCTATGATAGGCCATTGAATGTCCATGTTGAGTGAGGACTGCATTGATAGCATAGTCGGAGGCATTTATCTCAATCTCGAATGGTTGTTGCAAGTCTGGAAAAGTGAGGACTAGTTCGAGCAGAGGCAAAGTTTCAAATTCCAAATGCTTTTTGCTGTGACTCAAACCAAGAAAACCTGGCTTTAGCTCCACCCTTGATCACTTGTCTTAAGGGCCAAGTAATATGAGAGAACCCCAACACGAACCTACGGTAGAAGTTGGCAAGGCCCAAGAAGCTGCGAAGCTCTGTTAGAGTTGTCGAGGTTAGCCAATTACGAATGACTTGGATCTTGGTTGGGTCCACATGCACCCCATGTTCATCCACGATGTATCCTAGATATTGAATTCTCTACATGCCAAATGAGCATTTCTCCATATTGGCATATAACTTGTGTTATCATAGGGTGTGTTGTCGTCCTTATACACACTTGCAAACGTGAGCTAAGTCCTGCTCACTTAGTGTGTCCTTGGAGGCACAATGCCTAGGTTCAAAGCCCACGCAGTCACTTTGACTTGAACCTCTTTCGTCTAGGCTTACTCCTAGGAAAGCCAACGGGGGTAGACCCTAGTTTCTAGATGAGATTAATGTTAAGTTCTAGGAGTTGGTTTTAATTAGTTAGAAGGTTTGGGGAAAATCTAGCCTATGATGCAAAGGCAGCAATGCAATGTGCAACAATTCAATTATAACAAGCAAAGCCTTTTCCTAGGACAACTAGGACTAGTGCCTAAGATTGGGCAAAGGGGTCAACTAGATTCAAAGGAGGTTGATTACACAAGATTAACAATGATTACAAAGATTACAATTAGATACAAGCTAGACACAAGATGAGTAGATGATACAATTATGAACAAGATACAATAGCTACAACAATGAATATTCTAAAACCACCACAAGATTATACCCAACAATAGGTACAAAGAATACAAAGAGATTAACTAACCATGTGTTTGTATGTGCAGGAATTAAAGAGATTCAAAACAAGGTGACCATCAACACTTCAATCCAAGCATACTCACAATAGCACTTACTCTATTGGATTGTTTATCAATGGCATTAGAGATACAATTCACTCAAGACCCAATCAAGAGAGTGCCTCCAAGTGGATGCGCCACTTCTTTAGGGATCGCACCATAAAATGAACACCAATTAAATGAAAGATGCTTTTAAAGAAAAAGTGTTCCAAAACACAACTATGACCACTTAGATGATTAATCCACAAAGCATAAGTTAAACTTGCATGTAAATGTGAATGTGAAAGAGTGCTTGCAAGTGTTAATTAAATGTCAACCATCAAAGATATACCAATAATGAAGATGGCCAATGTTGTAATGGATTAAGGAGTTGATTAAAGATTATTAAGTGTTGAGTTACTCCTAGCTAAGTGTCAACCCAAAATTCTCCTCCCCTAATTACCAAGTGGTTGTTGGATGCTCAAGAAGTGAGGCAACGAGGCCTACCCTAGCTTCGCAAGTCAACCCTAAGATCCGAGTACTCCCGGAAAGGACGTCGCACGCCGTGAGACCATCCCCAGCCTAGCACCTTCTGTTGCCTTCCTCAAACCCCGTTTTAAATGGCGAAGATGGTGAATTATGGTGTCCTATTTAGTCTAGTAAGTTATTAGGCCTATGGACTAAGTGTTTTTAGGTGTTTGGGTGTGTTTAAGTGACTTTTACCTGCCCAAAAAGAGCCAAACAGGGCCAAAACCGAAACTTCAAAACAACATAAAAATATGTTCTAGATCACTAGATTATTGCATGTAAACCACATATAGAACTTGAAGGAAATGCTGAAAATAAAGATTGTTTTTACACCATTAACATGCCCATGTGTGTTTGCAAATTGAAAGATAAATGCTTAAGT
>ML803905.1:98837-111959 GCA_009831015.1 Picea engelmannii
AAGATGAAGAAGAAGCTATCTTTTGAGATTCAGAGTATCTCATATGAAGATTGATTGTAAGGAGCAGAAGGCTCCAAAGATGACCGAACATTAGAACAAGAACTCACAGCAGAATTGTTCAAAGGTTAATGAAGCCACCTTGACGGGAAGCAGAACTCGTTTGTAGCCCGACTCTATGTTTCATATTTAGACTTGGTATTCAACACCAAGTATACCCTGTAAGAGATGATGAAGTCCTTGTAGACTCTGAAGAAATCGAGAGTAAGCTTGATCTCAGAAAGGATCAGATGACGAGACAACTTCCAGGACTGGGAGACAGATGTCGTGAGAAGACTAGATCGTAGCTTTAGAAACTTCTAGGAGATATGAAATCTCCTGGGAAGATTCCCTTGTTTCAGTAACAGAGAAGGAAGCCAGTCAGAAAGACTAGGATATGGATTCTTCCGTGAGACTAGAAGAGAAGTCAGTATTGACTTCCAAGATTGAGCTATACAGATCAAGCATGTTGCAGATGTATAAAATCTTGATGTGTGTCTAGAGGATTCTCCCATCAAGAGGGAGAAGACTATGACGAGACACTTACTCTAGTAATTGAATATTTATGAAGACAACCAGAACAACCAGGATTCATATATAGTATGAGATGCAGGGGAAGCAATACCCATATTTAAAATTGAGTGGCAGTTGGTGCATTACATTAGTTGGGTCATGGAGACATGACTACAATAAAAGATAGAGTTACATCCATGAAAGAAGAAGAGCTACCTTATGTATCAGTTATTGAGCCACTCTCAGCTTCAGATAAAGATGTTGCAGTGATAGAATAAGAGGAGTTACTCTCAGATTTTAGCAGCCACAGTGAGCATGAAGCAGTCATTCTCAGCCTCAGAGCAGCTGCAGGTGAAGAGTCTCAGTTCCAGAAGGAACAGTTGCAGAAAGAGGAGAGGACATGCTCTCATGCAGTGATACAGATAGTGCTTTGCAGAGAGCACATAGAGCTAGCACATGTTTGTGCAGATTGAGTTGCAGCTGAGCAAGTGTACCAGATTGGTACAATGTAATGTGAAAATTTGGTTTGAAGATTGAAGATAGAAAGATTCAGGTCTGCAAGTTGAAGGAAGCTTTGTACGTGTTGAAGCAAGCTTCTAGAGCTTGATTTACAGTTTCCTGAAGAGCTTGGGATTTACCAAGAGTAAAGTTGATTCTAACCTTCATCTCAAGGTTATGAATGATGAGCCAGTGATGTTACTACTATATGTAGATGATGTATTCTTAACAAGATGAAGAAAAACTCATCTCAGAGTGCAGAAGAAGCTCGCTACAGAGTTTGATGGAAGACCTAAATGCATTATCTCTTAGGTCTTGAAGTTTGGCAGAGCACAGAGAAGATCTTCCTTAACCAAGGGAAGTATGCAGTTAAAATGAAGAGGTTTGACATGTTGAAATGTAAATCCATGTACACACCCATGAAACGAAGTTGAAGCTCCTGGTAGATACCTCGTCAGAATTSGTTGATGCTACTCTGCACAGACAGATTATTGGTTCARTGATGTATCTGACGAATACCARGCTAGATATATGTTTTGCCTTGAGTCAGTATCTGGTAGAACCCAGACATGTTCATATTGTTGTTGCAAAACGTATGATGAGATACCTTAAGGGTACGTTGGATTTTGGTCTCTATTATACTAGAGATCATGAAGTCAGACTGAGTGGTTACACCGATTCAGATTGAGCTGGAAGTGCTTCTGATAAAAAGAGCACTTCATGATGTTGTTTCAGTCTGGGGTCAGCCATGACTTCATGGCAGAGTAGGGAGCAATTCAGTATTGCTCCAAGCACAGTAGAAGCAGATTACATTGTTGCATGTTCCGCCAGTTGTGAAGTCGTATGGCTTCGGATGTTGTTGACAGATCTATTTGATCTGGAGATGGAAGCCACCGTGATTCTCTGTGATAACCAAGTTGTATAAAGATGATGAAGAACCATGCGTTCCATGATGAGTCGAAGCACATAGAGATCCGGTATCTATTCATTCGTGATATGTTGCAGAGAAGAGCCATAAAGCTCCAGTATGTTAGCACAAATGAACAGGTTGTTGATGTGTTGACCAAGCCTCTATCTCATGTAAGGTTTGAGCACTTTCGAGATAAGCTTGGTGTAGTCCGAAAGGACCTCCCTCGAAAGGGGGAGTAGTGTTGTGATGCCAGCCCCGTGTTGATGATGTGCCAGCCCCGTGTTGTGATGCCAGCCTTGTGCTGATGATGTGCTAGCCTAGTGTTGTGATGTCAGCCTTATGTTGATGATGTGCCAGCCTAGTGCTGTGATGCCAGCCTCGTGTCGATGATGTGCCATCCTAGTGTTGTGATGCCAGCGTTGTGCTGATGATGTACCAGCCTCGTGTTGTGCTGATGATGTGCCAGCCTCGTGCTGTGATGATGATGTACCAGCCTCGTGCTATGATGATGTGCGGCAGCCTCATGTTGTGATGATGTGTGCCAACCTCGTGCTGTGATGATGTGTGTCAGCCTCGTGCTGTGATGATGTGTTGCCAGCCTCGTGCTGTGATGCCAGCTTCATGCTGATGATATTGTGTTGCCAGTCTTGTACTGTGATGCCAACTCCGTGTTGATGATATTGTGTAGCTAACTTCATGCTGTGATGCCAGCTTCGTGTTGAAGACTCTCAGCCTAGTGTTGATGTTGATGTTTCTCCAGTCTTCGTGTTGTGATATAGCTAATGTTGATGTTGCTCCAGCCTTCGTGCTATGATACTGTTGTTATTGATGTTGTATCGGCCATGTGTTGTTATTGATGATGATGATGTATTAGTGTTATATTAATCCATGTTGATGCAGATGATGATGATGACACTTCATCTTCTTGCTGAAGATGATGATGATGATGCCACTTCAGCTTCTTGCTGAAGATGATGATGATGATGATGATGATGTTATTTCATCTTTCATGTTGAAGATGATGATGTTACTTTAGCCTCATGCTAAAGAAGATGATGATATTACTTTAGCCTCACACTAAAGATGATGATGATGTTACCTTAGCCTCACGTTGATGAGGATGATGATGCTACTCTAGCTTCATGCTGTGAACGATGATGATGATGAGAAAAACTTTCGATGATTTATAGATATGCCAGTCAGTGTTCCAAGATGTTGTTGATGATGTTGCCCTCTCTCTCGCCTGATGTTGTTGTAGAATACCCTTGTTGTTAAGGGGGAGTGTTGAAATATTGTAACTGCAAAGAGTATTCTATTTTATTATTGATGTATTATTCATTAGATCAATCCCCTTTTGTGGATTGATCATGTCGAGCATTGTAATTGACCAAATCCCCTTTTGCGGATTGGTCAAACCCTAATTGCAATATGCATAATGAGAAGTCGACCCCTAGAATTAATTAAAGTGGTTATAACCACCCAGAAGGAGAAGTCGACCCTGCCAGTTAAAAGACACGTCCTTTCAGCACCTACCAAATTGTATAAATAAAGGAGGCTAGCGCCTCATTTGTTCACTCACTCACTTGTTCATCAAAGCGTAAGTTTGGAGCTGCAGTTGGAGAAGAAGGAAGAGAGAGAGAGGCGCATACTTGGGAGAGGACTTTCTGTATTGTTTGGTTTATTCTCTTGGCATTGTATTGGCTATCTATATTAAGGAAGCTTTTGCTGGGTTTTCTCCCCCATGAGGGTTTCCCAGGATAAATGATGTGTCTCTTGTGATTGTGTTTCTCTCAGTGATCCTATCTATGCTAGGGTTATCTAGTAAATTGAAAAGAAACCTAATAATAGTTTAAACCTTAACACTTTGGACGCGCAGTGTTACGAAGACTTCATCAAGCGAGACTGTTTAGGTGGAAAAGTCGAAACGGGCATTCCAAGTAGATATTTGCAAGGACCCTTTCGGAAACTCATGGAAGTAATTAGGAAATATTTCACCTGTGAGGGAAGGTTTGACAGAATACATTCGCATCACATTAGATTGTTGATGCACGTCACAGGGAGGAGACCGTTAAATCTGCCCTTCTTTTTGCACCAAAGCCTTCGAGAAATGGCAAACAACGCCCGAGCTGAAGCAGATCAGCCGAAGAGGAAAATATCGCATGTCTCACTAATTAAATTACTGATGGTGGAGGAGTTAAGGCGATTGGAAAATAACTAGGATTCGTTTCTACTTGCAGAAGGCATCCCCAAGGATCCAAAACGAGATTTCCCTCTAACTACAGAAAGGGTAACATCGCACCGCGCGGAGGTTGAAGCAAGAAGGGCTGCGAAGGAAGGAAGGACGTTGGAAGCCCTATCCCCCCAACAGCCAATACCCCGGAGAAGGGGCAGGCCAAGGAAAAACAAGGAAGTCGGGGAGACCCAAGTCCCGAGCGAGCCGTGCGCAAATTCAATCGCGAAGAGCTACTCATGCGTGCTATTCGGCTAGAGTCCGTCGAAGGCACAAGTCGAGAAAGTTGGGGAAGAAGGAGGAGGATAGACACCGAAAGCGCAAATGTTCATGAGCGTCGCAACAACTGAAGCAAGCGCAGCTCGCGATTGTTGAGCTATATCAGGAAAACAAAGCGCTGAGACAACAGTTAGCAGCAAAGACCCTCGAAGTATCAGCATCACAAGGCTGCGAGCGAAACGCGACTTGTCTAAAGAGACAACTCAGGGAAGCGCAGGATACAATCATACAGTTGCACGAAACACAGATGGTGTCAGAAGAAAGGAACGCGAAACACTTCAGGGAATGTGAACCGGCCATGAATAAAGTCCGCGCAGCTCTGGCCAGCGCGCAGAAGAAGATGAAAGGAAACGCGGTTTTGCAAAGGCAAGTGATGAACCTGAAAAGGCGAAACTGGTCTCTCAAGAGAAAGCTTCAAGTATCCAAACTGCAAACGAGACCAGACACATGATCGACCGACTTCGTTTTTGTCTCCTTAGATGTGGCACAGACTCGGACTCTGACAGATACCCACGCGGAAAACATACGACGCGCAACGATGGAATCTCATCCATTGTGAAGGACAGGTGTACGTTAGACGTGTGACAGTTTGAAGAGAGGCATTGTTCCCTAGCTGGGGTCATCATTTTGGAGGCACCTACAACGGTCTACAGTCACCTGCAACTTGCACGCGCCAGCGAACGATCGCGTGGTAGAGATCAAGGCCGTTACAATGTATGGCAGGGGTCTGACAGAACACTTGATCGTCCAGATGCCCTGTCAAAGGAAAGCATCGACACGTCATTCTCTAACGACGAGATCTTGCTGATGACTGGAACGTTGCAGCAAAGATGAGAGACTATGATGCGGTCGAGTACAGTCAGTTTCTATTTTTAGCAAAATGCCATTCTACGAGTCATCTGACAGAGGGTAGTCGAAACCTAGTTTCCATGGATAGTAGTTAGAGCGCTGGGTAGCCCAAGCGGCATCCCCTTGTCTATATATTTCATCTTTTCGATGTAACCCAGGTTGGTTGGAAAAACAGCGTAGACAGGGACTATTGATTGTAATTTTTGATCCGATTGAAATTTAATGGAAAAGTTCTGAAGCTTTGATGAAAAGATTCTAACGGTGGCAGTCTGATGTATTGTATTCTTTCTTTGCGTATGTGCTTTCCTGTGCTCTTTATATTCACATCTATAATTTATGTCTAGATCAGAACGTGATTTCGAATCTAGAATTCACCGCGCAATGCTCTAGATTCGCGCCATTTAAACAAACTGTGTTTCTTCTACGTTAACTCTGAATTCATCCCTAGCGGTGCTCCGAGTTGCTTCATGTGTTTTTCTCTCGCCACACACAACGATTTTTAACCGAAGATTGTTGCTCATTTAGCCTTTATCCTCTTGAGTTCAGTCACTGAGTCATTTGTTTCTATCGTTTTCTTAAATTGACTCCATAGCCCAAGGTCTTGCTTTCTTTCACCAATAGAACCAGAAAATATTGTTTAAAGGTATTAAATCTAGCCCAGAGTTTAAAGTTATATCCTGTACAGAGACGAAGTATCTAGAGAGAGCCCTCTCCAAGTCCGAAAGGCTAGTTTCGGGCCTCAAAGTTGGTTTGTAGGTTGCCTCTGTCATTCGTTTCTCAGCCGAACGAAGTTTACAGAGCGCTAACAGATCACATGGATAATTTTTGGGCTTTCTTTCAACTCCACCCTATCAGTGATGATGTTGAAGATTTGGCAATGAAACTTTTCTCTGCCACTCTTCATGGCAATACTAGGAAATGGTATGATGATCTCCCTGATGCTAGCATCACATCTATGGACTAGTTAGAAGAAACTTTTCTCGAGAAATGGGGTATTAAATTAGAAGATATCCACATGCTAATAAAAAGACTCGAGTACATGAAACAAACTAAGAACAAGACTGTCAAGGAATTTTGTACCATGTTTGAGAATTTGCTACAACAAATTCCTAGAAGTTGTCATCCTAAAGACAAGTACCTCTTTTACCTCTATACCAATGCACTCTTAGTGTAATTAGGGTTTCTCCTCAGTGAAAAGGGGCCAAGAACAATCCAAGAAGCTTATCACATGGCTATACAAATCGAGGCAAATGTCTCCTTGTTCAAGGGAGAACACCTCTTTACTCCAAAAATCAAAGTTGATGACCCCAAAGATACCCCAAATACTCTTAGTCTGGAGAGATTAGTTTCCCTTGAGATGTTTGTTAGTAAATTCCAGGAAAGATGGGAACAATTCATCGACCAACAAGAGGTTGAGAAGAGGGATCCTAATGAAGGTTCCCAATCCCATGAGGAAGAGCAAGAATTTACTCATGCTTCTACTGAGGATAATGAAGACCTGGTTGAAGAGCGAGAGCCTGAAGATATCAAACATGATGATGAAGTATTAATGTGTGCTCCTCCCTCTGATGAAGCCATCCGAGATTCTATTCCTCCAACAAAAAAAGAAGAGGATGAGGTTAGTCACTTTCCTTTTCAGGTTTTTGACGATACCCTATTCTATGATTCAAAGGGTGAAGAAGAAAGGGAATCCTTGGACAAGCTAGATCCTCTGTATTATGAAGCTAAATATGTAGGGGCAAGTCATGAGGACGAAGCACTGATGCTCGCTCTTTCATTTGATGAAGTCATCCAAGTCTTTGACGCTCCTGCACAACAAGAAGTGAATACGGTAAGTTATTTCCCTTTCCAAAATTTTGAAGATGCTTTATTTTGTGATTTGGAAAGTGAAGAACGGTTAGAGGAGCCCTTGGATGTTTTAAGCCCTTCATATTATGACAAAGGTAATGACATGCTTGATAGTATTGATGAGTTCATACACGTTGGGAAACATAAATGGGATGTGATTGGGTATGATGGGGATCCCATTTACGACATTGAGGGTCATTTCCAAAGGTTGCCTTTACAACCATCATATGAGGTTACTAATTTTGACATTTGGAAACAAGGAGATGATGTAGCTGGAGGTGTTTTCCAAGCACCCAAGGGTGACCTAGTTCTATGTTCTCCTGATGATTTTCGGTCATACCTTGAGGATTTTGAGGAGTATTCCTTTGAGCACTTGGATTTATTCTATGAAGAAGATTATCAACCATCGTTGTGCTCAGATCTTGATCAGGGTAAGGTCATTGCTTGCCTAAAGAAAGATACTTGTGACAAGGTTTTCCAGCTCCCTTCGATTACTTTACCTCGTTATGTCACTAAGGATGCAGTTGGGAAACATGTCCCTTTTCCCAAGTTTTCTCTAGGGCAGAACCTTCTTTTAGAATTCAAGGGTGGGTTGAATACCTTAAGAAGAAGTTTGTTATCTCAATCTTTTAGCTTTGCCCTAAAAATTTTCCAATCATCCTCTAGGTTCTTGCTAGTCCCTTCCCAGACCTCGGGATGTGATGACATCCAAGGTAGCCAACCTTCAGACTCTTTGAGTTAGTCTTTTGAGCCTTTGATTTTTCACGATCCCTTTCTGAGATGGATTGAACACTTTCCTGGAAGTGTAACTTGGCATAATTTTGTCCCTCCCTCCCGCCTCCATGAGCTAGACTTTACGATTTCCTATGACATGATGTATGCTCTAACTCATGTTATTTTTGTGCTTGACTTGTCATTGTTTTGGTTTATGATGAAGCACAGAGGCAGGTATTATGAGGTATTGTTAGGATGGTTTCACTGGTTATATGACTACACCTAGCATTCAACCAACAAGTAGAGGTAGGTAGGCATTTGCATCCATTGTCTATACCATTTGCATATCTTGTTAGCATAGTTGTAGTTGCATTTTCATATTGTCTTGATCCATTATGTATATATGTATGCTCATAATCATATGTTAGCCTAGAGATGTTTTTTATCATATATGGACGAAGGGGTGATATCACCACCCTAAGGATTACTGATATCTTTTGATAAGATTTAGCAGCACAGGTCATACCAAAGATGTTGAGGTTCTCAGGCGCTCTATGGTGAGCACATGTCCCCGAGTTGGAGCCAGATGTTATCTCCTAGCCTAGGGATAACTAAGGAGATCACGTCTAGAGGCCCACAGGTCCTAGACATGGAGTACCGAGAGCCAGACGACTTGAGCATGGCCCCAGACAGCCCCTCTTTTCTTCAGTGCAATCCACGTATCACCAGCAACAGTATCCATCACACCAGCCTGGTCCTGAAGTAGCGGTGAGTCTTGCTCCATGAGGTAATGAGTTCGAGTATCATGGTATGTATCACTCTGATTTTTTAAGCACTTGAACATGTTGTATTGAATCCTTCTTCATTTCATGACGTTTGCTTAGAAATTATGCTCTTTGCCTTGTTCATACCTGGAAGAGTGACATGGTGCCCTAGTAAGTTGATTTTCTTTTAGGATGGGTTGCTACTGGTTGGATCTGTGAAAAGTCATCGTCTGTTCCCTCCATACTTACCACTTTCCATCTTTATTCCTTCCATCTCCCCTATCTTTGTTTGGGCATTGGGATTGGCTACACTAGGAAGGGTTGTAGCTTACCTTGTGGGAAGAAGGGGCTAAAAGCCCAGAGGGTAAAAGTAGCTGGCAAGAGTTAAAAGCCAATGTTGAAACCTTCGAGATGTTTTTCCCAGGGATCCCCGAGAAAGCGGTGAAAATCTTCTCTGTAAGAAAAGGGGACCCATAAGATAACATAAACACTCAAGTTACTAGTTGATGGATAGGAGGTCTCATCACGAGCTGACCTATTATGACCATGGGCATGTAGCAGTGTGACACTACCACCTATCTAGTCACCAAGCCAGGGTAGTGTCTCTTGGTGGCATAGCCAAGAGAAAGGGGGTCTCATCACGAGCCAGCCTTCTCATTTCCGTGAAATGTTTGTGGATAACGCTGTCACCTCTAGTCATCAAGCCAGGACAGTGGCCCTCAACTATTTCCTTGAAGCACAAGAGGAAAAGATCGAAAGAAATAAAGCTAAGAGTAAAAGGCAATGAATGGGCTAGGAAACAATTGCATTCATGACAAGGTGCAGCTCGCCCTCTACAAAGGCACCCATAGGTAAGACTTTACATTTCCCTATTATCACATGCACCCCATGCCCAAATATTTACCCCATGCCACTTCATACACTTACATGACTTGGACTAGATCCCACCTGGGAAACACCCCAAACTTAAGAGAGGTTAGCCCAATGGGACACCCTGAGACCTTCTCCAAACCTAACTTTTCAAATTGCATAACGTCTTTGAGCATTTGTTTGGGTTAAGGGGGGCTTGATGCACATGTTTGGACAATTTAATTATTGGATGTGATTTACATGCTATGATCCCTGTGACTTTTGAACCCCTGGAGGGCGTACTTGTTGTTGCTGCAGGACCTTTCCCAGTGGACAAGTGCACATGAGGGAATGATTAGATCGTACCTTCATAGGGCTCAAAGCCCATCGATGGATGTTGAGACCCCAGCCAAGGGGCATGACAGGGATTGAAAACTTGCACCAGGGGAAAGAAGAACAATGCCTTTGGAGGCACCTTGGCAGACCTAGATCGAGGGGATCTTGTTCCTCCCACATGGGTGTTAGCCCTTGAGGGCCCTGGATGTCATCATGGATACCGTAGACGTCATCGATAACTGGTCTTGTTATCTTGGACGGCATTTATGAGGCATTGTCACATGTGGGCAGGGTTTCAGGCCTTTGGAAGCCCAACGTTTCCTGCTTAGTGTTCCATACTTGGGGCTCAATGTCACCCTAGAGGGGCATGACATCACCCCTGGAGTGATTCTTAGATGCAAAATAATTTTATTTTGTCCAGATTTAATTTGTGCAAAAAATCGGCCAGGTCGGCCCAGTAATTATGAACTGAAATTAATTTTAGGTTAAATTTTGTATAAATAAGCAGAAAGTGACATTCATTTTCATCATAACTTGTCCTTGGAGACAAGAGGTCTGAAATTTACGCACTATTAGGGTTATTGGCTGAAATAGTGAGGCGCCACTCTTGTTTAAGGCTTGTATTTGCAACTTGGATCAATTTTTGGAGTTTTATGGTGATCTTGCATGGTATACTCGTGATTATTCTTGGTGCAAGTAAGTAGAATCTGCATTTTGTCATCTATTGAATGGTTAAAGGTATGGTTTTATTTGCTCATACAAGATTATGAAATTGCATGGTGTATTTAATGCTTGAAGTAAGAAACGTAAGTTGCTACTTTCTTACTTTTTATTTGCCAAGCTTTCACTAAACTGATCTAGTAACTAGTGAAACCCTTGAGCCCTAAATTGCTAGCACTCTAGAGGTTTTCATTTGGTTATTGTTGCATAAGTTCCACTCCATAGAAAGGCTAAGGAGAGCAAGGCTCTAGGGCCTAGAAGTGCCTACACCCTAGCACTTTGTCTCTTAAGGTCAAAATCTAGGACTTAAGTTGCTACTCCTCCTAGATTTTTTCCCTCTTAGAGTTTTGTGTATCGTCATTAATTTGCAGCCTTAGAAGGAGCCGCCCACATTGACTCCATTTACCCCTAAAAGGCACTAGTCTTCAACCCTTGTTTCTTGACAAGAATCATCAAACTTCAAACTCAATCTCTCTACCTGATACCCTACTAACCTAAAGTAACTTGCTAACCTAGTCTAGCAGTACTAACCACAACCTAGTCTAGCAGTACTAACCACTAAGTTGTTGCTGTTATAATCACTGCTACAGCCATCATTTTGCAGCCCATCCAAACTCGTTTGACCACTTAAATCAATCCAGAAATTGTATAAGGCAAGGTACAATCAACCAAGACTAAAGTGTGCATCAAATTGTCTTTCTAAATACTTTTCCGAAGATTTTACTATTGTTGTCATTACTTTATTTTGTTGTTGCTACAGTTATCATTGGCAGCCTGTTAGAATTTATTTTTTGATTGACATATATCAAGAAATTGTATGAGACAAGTGTTATCATTTCAGGACTTCACAATATCTTGTTATATTCTCTATTCAAGTACATTTTATGGATGTTATTACAGTTGTCATTAATTAATTATTGTTGCTATATATTTATCACTTGCTTCATACATTGATTGGTAGCAATCATCTATATAAGCTTGAAGTCTTGTTGAATCATTCATCATCACTTATTGTTGCCATAACTTTTGTTGTTGTATTGGTAAGGGGCAGGTACACTTTATTCTCCTTTGCTTCATCCAACAAGACTTAAGTTTTTTTTGAGTGACCTAGAGAGAGGGGTGGTTAGCCTCACCTTTTCCCTTTCCTCAAACCCCCTAGGTCTTGGGACATCTCCATTGGAGTGGATTTATCCTTCTCCTAAAGAGAAAGAGGTACCCTATTGGGGTGATAGTGATAGGACTACCTCCGTGTTACGTCAATCTAAACCTACTTGCCTTCAGGCTTTGGGCAAGTATAGATTGCGCGATAACAGGCCTTTAGCCCCTTCTTCCCATGAAATGAGGTACAAGCCCTTCTTGGGGTCAATAAGCCCAAAAACCCAAAAGATGAGGAAACGAAAGGGAAGAGGCATGGAAAGTGGTAAATATGTGCGGGAATGGTACGATGACCCTTCAAGGAGACCCCCCTCATAGCAACCCCTTTTTCCCGAGGGTGACATGTTATTGCACAAGTTGTAGGTTGGGCAAAGCTCGACTCAACCACCAAGTGGTGACAACTTAAGAACACTATACCCAATGTCACCTCGATATAGGTCCTGCACTTCAAGGGTGACTAGGTCACTCTAGGGAGGCGACCCCGATGACGCTAGGGGGAATGGAGGGGGGAAACGAAAAAGGAAAGAGTGAATCCGCTAGAGGTCAATATTCTAAATGGAAAAGGAAGAGTGATAATGAGTCTTAGGTTGTTTTGAGGTTGCCAAAGCCTTGGATGAATTGTCGAGAAGTTGGTACCTGCCCGAGACACAAGGAAAACCACTATGCAATATAATATGTTAGTTGGATCAGCAAGCTAGACTTGTTGTCCCTGATTTGCAGCAATAAATGACAGTGTATATCAGCAGTAAAACAAGTGCTAAAGCTGCTAGAAAGATTGCTCAAAGTCAAATGAAATATGCTTGAAACAAAGTAGATAATCACTAGAGAATTTCACGATCTATAGCATGAGACTTTAGCAATTGATTATGTCTGTCATAAAAGATGTATGCAGAAGTATTTTGCAGCCTTATGTCTATAGCAAACCTGTTGTGACAGTTGTGACAGTAGTGAAATCAGCCACTAAAACTTGCAAAGAAACAACTCAAAAATTGTATTAAGATGAGTAGAATAAATTGGCAAATTCTTAGCAACTTTCGACGGTGAAAACACAAGTTATGAGTGACTTTAGGTTAGGGTTTCTACAGTGAAATTACCAGCCTTATGGCTGTAGCAAACCAAGACTTATTGCAGAAAAATTATCCAATCAAATCAGCCCCTAGTTAGCTCAATATGTGCGCCTAGGTTAGTAGAAGTTTAGGGCATATTTTTAGGCCTAGTCTAAGGTTAGTTTAGGAGATAATTAGGGTTAGAGCAGCCCTAATGGTTGTATGTTAGTTTTGTTATCGCACAGTTTGTAGCAAGGATAAAAGGCTTGAGGTTTTAAGGTCAAACTGGCGTAACAGGAACCAATCCCACCCAATGTCACCACAATGGGATGGTTCTTTCTCTTTAGGGTGGTAAGGCCCAGGGGAGACGTCCCC
>ML803905.1:151715-189290 GCA_009831015.1 Picea engelmannii
TGTGAATGATACATACAAAACATACTCCTAAGTTCAGAGGGTTTTTATGAAACTCCAAGAATCCAATGAAATGTTGTGTGAATGAATTTTGTTTACTACATAGTATGTGAAGTCTTTCCATATGCATTTTAGACATCAATCGATTTCATAATGTATTTTGTGTTTATTCTATGCTTAGCTTGACTTAGGATTAATATTATTTAATTCTTTATGGTAGTAGCATATGTTCTCAATGGAAATTATATGGTTGTTAATATTATTTAATTCTTTATGGTAGTAGCATATGTTGTCAATGGAAATTATATGGTTGTCATAATAGGAAGATGAATAACTTTATGCTCAAGATAAATAATCCTTTTCAAAATCCTTGTCTACTAAGTAACTATTGAGTAAATATCACATAATCACATGAGTGCTACATCCAAAAATCGCATCCAGAAAACTGCAAATAATAAGGTTTACCTATGATTTCCTTGAAAAGTTGTAATAAAACAGATTATGAAGGCAGTCATAATACCTTCAAGTATTGTCTCAAAGTCGATGGAGGCAGATTATGAAGGCAATCATAATTCCTCAAAGTATGTGTGAGTATTTGGTTTTTCTCTCTCAAAGTATGTGTGAGTATTTGTTTTTTCTCTCTCTCAATTGTTGTCATGTTAGCTTAGATTGGTCGAGTGAAGTAGGTTTTGTGTTAGTGCATAAGAATTTGGTTGTAAATTTTGCTTGAATTGGGATATTATTATTATTATAGTAGCAATTGTTTATATTTAGCCATGCTCATACTTTAATGATTATATACAATGACTTTTGTTTATTGTGGATTATATTTTCATGAAGATATGTTCTTTATGTCACACTGGTCTGAAGGTTTTTTGGTGCAAACTATGCACATAAAGCATTAATGTTATCCTCAAATCTTGGATTAGTTGTCTATTCATTGATCATTTAGATCATTAGCTTGTTTCATCATTGTGCCGTGTCTTAAATTCTACATGTTGTTTTATAATTCTAAGGCTATCGTCACCATCCTTATATTGATTGTTTCGTACTGGCTCGTGATTCATTATTGGTTTGTAATGATTAAATCGGTTTAATGATTAAATTGGTTTATATTGTTATGGTTTTTCTAGTCATATTTTCTGTTTAAAAGGATTTTGAAAATATGTTTTAAATTTTCATAACTAGTTATCATATTCTTTTAACTTAAACATTGGAAAAACATGTTTTTGACAATTATCATATTCCTTTGAACTCCATAATACTTTTAAAAAACACGTTTTTCCCCACTCATATTCCTTTGGACTTGTTTAAAATATTTAAAAATATTATGTGTCTTTGGTAATTTAAACATTCCAATCAATTTCATAATACTTTAAAAAAAACAAGTTTTTCCGCACTATTTTATTCCTATAGTTTAAAGATATTATGTATCTTTGGTAATTTAAACATTACAATCATCTATGGCCATTGGTTTTTCAACATTCTCATTGAATTGGTTCTTTTCTTATGGTAACAAATCCCATTTTATATATCCTTTATCTTTAATATCAATTTTTTTTATATATTTGGTAATTTAAACATTCCAATCATCTATTGGCCATTGGTTTTTCAACATTCTCATTGAGTTGAGAACAAATCTCTTTAATATTTGTTTTTTTAACCATGTTTTTTTAACAATAGAATAGAATATTATTATTTTGAGGAAAACTATGATTGTTTTTTGTTTTAATAGAAAAAATATCCCAAAAGTGTATTGATTTTTCTTTTAGTTCTTTTTATTTTATTTGCAGGTTAAATTGTCAATGATTTTTCTTTTAGTTCTTTTTATTTTATTTGCAGGTTAAATTGTTAAAATCTTTCAACAAGGGTCTTTTCTTTTCTTTTAGATTTAGTATAAGTTCACTTCAAATAATTAACATGAAATTGAGAGATCTTGGTGATTTTTTCATTTACCCACTTTAATAAATAATTAACATGAAATTGGGGATCTTCCAGTCATTTACCCATTTTAATAAACACTTTTTACCCACTTTAATAAATAAGTGAAAACCATTTTAATAAACCCACTTTAATAAACAAGTGGGAACCACTTTAATAAACAAATGTTGCATGACAACTTAGTCCCTGCCAAGTAGATTTGGAATGACACCTTATAAGTATTATAGACTATGCTCAAGTCAATACAAACATGTTAAAAGATGGGTCAATACAAACATGTTAAAAGATGGGGATTGAGGAGGTTAAGAACATGTGTTTCCTCCTTGACTCCTTGAAAATCACAGGTCAAATCGAGAAGAAAGTAGGATAAATATAACTAGGAACTAATTTTATATTAACAATTTAATAGATTTCACATAATTACTATATATATATATATATATAATGTATGTGTTATATTATATATACTTAAATGAAATAAACAAATAAAACAAAAGTTAATTTGATACACTATTGTGTTGATATCTATCACATCAATTAATTCAATATATTGTTAAACATTTCATTAGTCAAGATTATTAATAATAAAATATATTATAAAATCATATAATTTTAACTAAATATTAATTTAAATAATAAAATAACTCATTATTAATATAATATTAAACTAACCTCGGATGGGGTGACACGCAGCATTCAAGTGCCACGTCGTGCTAGGCCTGGCCAGACCATAAATAAGGATGGTCAACTCCCATCCCCTCGACATTAAGAATGGGAGCCAACCATAACTGCCATCCATGAGCCATGAGACTTCCCCCTCACGCGAACAGCCCGACGACCAAGAAATTCAATGCTAGGGAGGCGATAATGACAGTCGTCCCGTCGCACCTCCCGGTTATCATCCACCTCTGCATCAGACTTCCTCATTTCATTTTCAGTCTGCACTAGGCTCCTAGTCTTGAGCTTGTGAGTGACCATTGCTACACCCTCTGCAACTTAGCCATTAGCATCATCCTCTCGATGCCCCGGGAGCGAGGGAAGTCGCGTCGCGGCCCAACCTGGTACAGCATGGCTGCAAGGCAGAAGCGACTGCAAAGGCTCGAGAGGGCGTTCTCAATTGCCCGCACTCAGACAGCTCAAATTGCTTGCAGGGATGGCAGTGAAAGGATGGCTTGATCACCTCCAACAACGTTTGCGGAGGAGGTCATCCCGGAGGAGCCCATACATCTCCCTCCAGAGTTTATGCTCTTCACAGTGCCATAGAATTGGTAGCCTCGAACCAGCTTCCCCGAGGACAAAACTCGGGCAATTACAGTGGCTCACCACAGTACAGGCACCATGGACTTACGAATGGAGGAATTACCTATCTGTTACATTGAGGAGGAGCTCCCGGAAGAGTGCCTCCAAATGGCCGCTCAGGATGACATAATCTTGGTGGGTTTCGCTCCTTTCACATTGACAGAGCACGAAGGCGACCCCGGGAGCAGAGGACAGAGAAGAGGAGTAGTGCGTTGGAACGGACCGCTAGGACGGAGCAAAGGAGGGAATGCGGACTATAGCAAGTGAGGCAGGGGGTGGTGGCACATTAAAGGAGGGTGGTGAGGTCCTTGCGCCACCTCCTATTTTGACAACACCGGACCAATGGCGTGTCCCTCCGCCCTTCTCCCCCCTGGACCAACTCGACTTGGTGTTCGATTTGAGGCATTAGATGACATACCAAGTCTACCATGGCACACTCATGAGCCAACTCATAGACATGCTTTTCGAGGCTTTCTCCAATGCGCCAGCAAAGTAAAGATGTATGACATGTGCGAGACTCTATGCCCTGCCAGCTCGAAACGAAATGGACAATGACGACCTCGAAGGGTAAGTGCTTGGCTAGGATTTCCTCTTGGTTATGGTTAGATGCTCAGGCTCTGGTTAGGAGTTTAGTTAGTTCAAACTCTTTTCTGTTTAGTTTATTTTCAGTCTCAGTTGTCATGGACAAATGCTCAGACTATAGGCCGCCACTTGTCCTGGTTTCCTCCGGGCAGGGCAGATGGTGGTCTGCCTCTTTTGGACATGGTTATCCAGGGCTGCCAACTGTTCTGGTTTCTGCTATTTTGGAGGAACAACTAGCAGCCCAAGGATAGATGTTTCTTTTTGTTTACGATATAATATAACAAGATCTGCTCTCTTTTTACTTTATATATATATATATATAACTAAAATACATATTTATTTAAATAGCAAGATAGTAATTAACTCATGTTTTTAATATGTTTGTCAATTGAAATATACATTCACTGCAATCAAGCGAGTGGGTCACTGAACACTACGTTATTAAGACGACATAAGGTGAATTAGTTTCATGAGAGGGCATGATCGACAGACGTCCACCTCACAGACTACTTCAATGATCTTTTAGAATCACAAAAAACACGATGTCCATCTATGAAACATTGCAGGTCATTAATTGTTTATGCTTTATGAATATACCCGGTGGTACTGAGAACATAATCCATTAACTATGCAATGAATTTTAGACTTTGAAAATAAAATAAAAATTGTATTATGACTTTAAATATATAAATCAATGCTTTATGAATATACACGGTGGTACTCAGAACATAATCCATTACAAAATCCATAAACTGTGCAATTAATTTTAGACATTGAAAAAAAAAGTTGTAATAAGACTTTAAATATATAAATTAATCAAAATTGAAAAAAAATTATTAAATAAAAAATATGTATCTATTTTGTTAAGTTAAACATTAAATTTGATACACAAATTTAAATTACAACATAAACTAATATAAAATCAAAGTAAAACGCATTACTATAGTTATGGTAAGGACTAATAACATGGTGACCCTTTAATTTAAGAAAGAAATGGATAGCAATAATAAAATAACACGTCATTTTTATATTTTTTCATAATTTACTTATAACAAATTGTATTGATTATGTAATTAATTTTAAATATTGAAATACCTGAAGGTAACAATAAGACTTGAAATATATTAACCAATTTGAGATGAGAAAAATAAATTTTTTATTATATCAAAAAAAATATATTTATTTTTATAAGTTAAACATTACATTTCACATACAAATTTAAAATAAAAGACAAATTAATGTCAAATCAATAGCAAACTCATTCTTATAATCCTTTATCATAAACTACTAATTAAAATAAATAATTAACATGAAATTGAGAGATCTTGATCATTTGATCATTTACCTACCTTATTAAAGTTTGAAACTTGTTTAATATTATTCACTAATTTATAATGATATTTAAAGGGTGGCATGGGTAGGTAGGGGTTCCCTTTAATTTTAAAGGAAATAATTGAGCTTGAATATGCATGGTATGGGCATTACAAACAAAAAGGCAAAGGCTTTATTGTTGGTAGGCATTTTTCAAAGTTATGTTGACTATATTTCAAGGTTTTACAAAAGAAATTTTCACATGTGCATGAAAATGTATTATGATAAAAATGTAAGAGGAATATTTTATAGAAAAGATTATACCTAATTAAATCAAAACATAGATTAAAAGAAAAATATAAAAGAAGGATTTAAATCAATTTTAATTGTGAAAATGTAGCATCTAATTAAATCAAAATATAGATAAAAAGAATAATATAAAAGAAAGATATAAATCAATCTTAATTGTGAAAATGTAACATCTAGTTGATGCAAAATATATAAAAATTAAATAAAAAACAATTAATATGAAGATAAACATGTTAGAATTTCATGATAAAAGACTCAAGAGAATTGTAGTAGGGTGCTTTGGTTCAAGAGAATTGTAGATCAGAGGGTGCTTTGGTTCAAGAGAATTGTAGATGTGAGGGTGCTTTGGTTTTTTATGTTTGAGAAGCATGCCTTTTATTTTTTCAAAGCATAATAGATGTGAGAAAGTTATTTCTTCACTCAAAGAATAAAGAGTATTGTTGGATATTGACGTCACACAAATTCTCTTTGTCACTCAAAAAATAATAATACAACTAACTATACAACACAATTAAAAAATTATAACAATACATTTAAACAAAATTGATTTTACTCTAGTAAAATAATAATCTAACTTATTATAAGTTTAAAAATTGACATTACTCAAAGTTAAGTTAAGGAGTGTAAACTTAAGTTTTACTTTTACATATTATGTTAATTTCTCAAATTTTAACATCTTTTTAATTTCAATATTTGAAATAAACTCATTGGGTGGCGGCTACCTATGACACAACAATAAGTTTAATGAATCTAATTTTAATTGTTCAATGTGTAATATTATTCCATTTGTAATTGTGCAATGTGATGGAGATTACAAAGACATTGTGATTTGGACTTTTACACCGCTTTGATTTCGACAAATGCTATCAAATTGTTTGTTTCCTTTATCAATTTAATAAAACTACAAAACATAATGTTAAAGTAGGGACTAGCTGCTTTGCAACTATTACTCTTGTTTAGTAAGAGTGAGAATTGTTTTTTATCACAAATCTTTTATTGAAGACTAAAGTGTTTATAGAAAAACTAGAGTGTTTATATCTTGACGATGATAATAGTTTACAAACAATACATTAAACATTAAAAATACATATTAAATATACACATACAAAAAAAAATCATTTAGAAAACCATTTGATGAAGATGTTCATGCTTCCTTCTAGCAAGTGCTTATTTTTTTTTGTGAAAAGTGTTTACAATATAAAGAAATATGTTGCAATGATAAGGTAATGTAAAAAAACACTAAGCCTTTCTTGTAATTTGAACTTCCATCTTGTACAAGAATTACATTATATAATTAAGGATATACATTTTATTTTCTAGGGATTATAAATTTTGCTTATGGTTTCAGGAAAACCCTAGTGCAAGCCTTTGGCTTTGATCCAAAGGTAGATGGAGGCAAGGGGTCTTTATTTTGGTGTCAGTTTTTATAACCTCGCTTTATGGATTCAATAGGTGATGATGGCATCAAGTACAAGCGTTAGTTATTAATCTGACTATAAGTCAAATGGAGGAAGCAGCTGAATCAGATTTAGTTGATTATGATGGTGACGTGGGGTATATGGAGGAATTTTCTATTACCAATGAGGAGTTTATTTGTGGTCAGAATGTTAGGTGTGCATAGACATCGATGCTCGAGAAGCCGTTGGATCCCCATGTAGATCCAGGGAAGGAGATCACAGGAAAAAAGGTGGTAGAATGTTTAATACCTCCGAATGTAAAATCCCATATCGATTCTCCCGAGAATAAGGATGCTAGAACAAAATTCTCTAGAGAAAAAGCGCTAAATCACTCTAGTCTCTGGGCATGAAAAAGTTAATGAAGCGAACAGAGGCAAGGGATTACATTTTTCTAGTTCTCATCAAGGTAAGTCTTGTGTACCATTTGGAGAGAAATCCTTACTCAAGTCGAGTGATATTTCAATGAAAAAGCCTCCCCCTATGTGTTGGAAAGCCAATAAGCAAAGGAAAAAAATGGTGGTGGGGGATGATGTCCCTTTAAATGAGATTTCAGAGTTAATAGGAAAGATTGCAGTGGGGTGATTTTTTGGAAAGATCATTTGCCCAAAAGAGCTCGTGCGCTGGATTGATGGAAATTGGATAATTTTTTGGGATATCGATTAGGATTCCACATTCTCACCCGGGGATGGATATGCTTTAAGTTTCGGTCCAGGGATGATCTCAACAAAATCTTCTCTCAGATTTGGGGTTAAGGTTCGTTAGGCTTAGTTTTGAAAGAATGGTCAGTCGCTTTTAACCCAACCAGAGACCCGTTGACCCCAACCAAATTCTCGGAAATGTTTTTGAACCTCCCTATGATCTTTTGGCAAGCAGGAATGCTCACATCCATCAGAAACAAAATAGATCGTTTTTGTAGTTTGAAGTCCAGATGGGACTCAAAATTGGATCATAGGTGGGCTTGGATCCAAATTGAGGTTGATTTAAGGGAGGGGTTGAAAGATGAAATAGAGTTAATCTAGTAGGGTTTCTCCTGGCTACATATAATCAACTATGGGAAGGTTTTGTCCCATTGTTCTAGGTGTCATGAGGTCGGGAATATCCAAGCTCAATGTCGAAGACATCCCTCTCAATTTGTGTTGTTTCATAAAATATGGAAGAGGAAAAATCCTAAGGTTCAGAAATTTGGGCAAAGTGCACAGTCAGAAGAATAGGATTCCAGAAGCGATGTGAAGATTAAAATACAGTCGTCGAATTATTCTCCAAAGGCAACTTAAGAAGTATCTAATGGTAAGAACTCAATTCCTTCTCTTTCCATTTCAAAAATCTCTTTACATTTGTCTCCTCATAAATTTTCTTTCTCGGGTAACAAAAATGATATATATTCCCCCTTTTGACAATACCTAGTCCCCTCACTGTCTTATTAGTGGGTCCTACTCCATTTCAAAAGAGACCTCTATGCCCCTTCCTGTGGATCCTCCTTCGTCATCCCGATGTCAGGGGGTCAGACCCCTTCCATATGTCATGCGTCCCATATCCCCAATTTCCTCTGGGGATGAGTCAAATAAAATTTTCATTCAAAGACTTATGTAAAGTCTAATTATCTCCTAATATCTAGAGTTAAAAGGGGGGAAATGGAGAGCTCAGTGGCGAAATGTCTCTAGATAGAGCTTTGGGTGGTCAAGTGGGAAGGAAATATTATATTTCAAAGGCTCAGTTGAAGGCTATAAAGGAAATTCAGGATGGTCGACGGGTGACGATTTTTAAGGCCCTTAGAGCAGGGACGACCTAAGGTTATCCAATGATCATTCTCTCTTAGAACATCATAGGGGTAGGGGGCACCCACATAATTTTGGCCCTCAAAAGGCTTATGCTCTTGCAAATGCTAGATGTTATCTTTCTTCAAGAAACCATGTGTTCAAGGGAAAAAGATGAGGGTTTGCTAAAACCTTAGCTTCATGAATGGTATTTTTTTTTCTCTTGACTCGGAGGGACTATATGGAGGTCTCATTATAACATGGAAGAGTAGTTTTGTTTGTACTCATAAGAGTATTATCTCCTCGGGTCTGGTAGTGGAAATTGTGGAACCTTGTTTGAAGTTTTCTTTTAAACTCATAAACATTTATCGGCCTTATGTTGAGAGTAATTTTTTTTTGGAAGGTCTCTCTTTTTCAGGTGTGATGGCAAGTGACAATATTTTCCTAGGGAGGGACCTTAATTTCACAATGTCTTCTTCAGAATGTTGGGGGGGAAGGGCTAAAAAGGATAGTCAAGAAGGTTTTTTCTCTAATTGGATTGCTAGTCAGGATTTGGTGGATGTTTCCCCTCAAAAACTCTTGCAAACTTGGCAAAACGATCGCAAAGGGAGGGGTGATTTTGCTAAAAGATTAGATCGTTTCCTCATTTTAGAAAATTTGATGCTTAATTCTTGGGGGATAGCTTCGGGGGTTTTGGAAGGAGGTTTTTCATATCACATGCCCATTTCACTCAAAATAGTGAAATTGTTCAAAGCTAAAGCCTGCCCTTTGAAGTTCAATGAGTCCTAGTTATAGCAAGAGGATCTTCGATGGTTAGTAATCAAAGAATGGGTCCATTTAGCCGATTCTGGCCTTTATTTGTTGGTTCTCAAAGAATATGGTCAAGATAGGAAATGCTATTAAATTGCGGGCAAAGGATTATCATAATCATTCCCTTAAAAGCCTCAAGGAATCAGAGGTAGGTCTTTACCAACTCTTAGTTGAAAAACAAGCAGGATCACTGAACAAAGAGGAAGAAGTGGAATTGGGGGTTTTACTTAAAAAAAACAAGATCTTTTATTGATGGAGGAGAAAAGATGGAGACTTAAAAGTAGGGTTGTGTGGTTAAAAGAAGGGGACAACAATTCTAAATATTTTCATAGATATGCACAAGCAAGGAAGGCACAAAACACCATTGGTGAAATAAAATATTGCAATGGAGAGTTGGTGTCTGCTCATCCGGAAATGGCAGAAACAGGAGTTGGGTTTTTCAGTACTTTTTTTAAAGAAAATCTTGGTTGTCCCATTGAAGAAATTTTTAAAGTAGTGGATCTCTTTCCAAATAAAATTATGGAAGATATGAATAAATTTTTATCGGAAAAGGTGTCTAAGAAGGAGACTTTGGTAGCTTTTCAAAAATCAAAGAGCTCATGGTAGGATGGTATGTTGGTGTCATTTTTCTTAGGTTTTTATGATTTATTAAAAGATGATCTAATGAAAATAATTCAAGAATCTCACGAAACAGGACAGATTCATGGAGCCCTCAATAAGACCTTCTTAGCCATTGTCCTTAAGTCATCTGAGCCTATCTCCTCTGTTGAATTTCACCATAGATCTTGTTGTAATTTGATCTATAAGTTAATCTCTAAGATTATTGCAAACATGATCAAACCTATTCTAAGTGACATTATTTCAGAAGAGCACTTTCAGTTTCTTTTCAAGAGGGAAACCCATGACGATGTTTCTCTCTCTCAGGAAGTGTTACACTCTATAAAAACTCAACACATCCCCTCCTTTGTCCTTAAGCTTGATCTCTCTAAAGATTATGACAAGGTCAGTTGGACCTTCCTAATACTAGATTTGATCAAGTTAGGTATGAATTTAAATATCGTGAGATGGATTATGGGTTGCATAGAATCAACTTATTTTTCTATCCTTTTAAATGGAGCCCCCTTCAGATTTTTTCGTCCATCCAGAGCTCTCTGATAGGGTTGTCCCCTATCTCCTTTTCTCTTCCTCATTGTGGCGGAAGGTTTGAGCATATTAATCCAAGAAGCCATATCAAAAGGACTTTTTGCAGGCCTAAAGGTTTCGATCTTAGAAATTATTTCTCATTTGTTGTTTGTAGATGATATAATGATCTTTGGTGTAGGTACATGCAGATAAATGCAAGATTTAAAATATACTATGGCCCTATTATATTTAGCTACAAGTTTGTAAATTAATGACAGGAAGTTGACAATCAGAGTTAATCATCTAGAAGATGAGGCAAGGGAGCAACTTGAATGCCTTTTTCCTTTCAAGATCTTTGATATAGATGTGGAGTTAAAGTACATGGGCTTCGTATTAAAACTTAATTCTTATGGCTACACAAATTGGTTATGTTTGGCTCAAAAATTCCAAGCAAAAATAAACATATGGGAAAATCATTTCCTCTCTTGCGGAGGAAGGCTTGTTTTAATCAACTCAGTAATATGCAGTATTACAATGTTTTGGGCAACCATTGTTAAGATCCCTAAAGGAATCCTTACCCTAATACGCAAAATGAGTTTCAAATTTATATGGTCAAGGAAAAATAAGGGAGAAGGTATTCCTCTTGTGAAATGGTCAAAGCTAGCTATACCAAAGGATCTTGGAGGATGGGGCATTCATAATCTACTATGTTTCTATAAATCTCTTGCAGCTAAAAATCTTTGGAGAATAACAACAAACAAGATGTTGTGGGGGAGGGTCATTACCTTGAAATATCTAGTTGGGAAGTCCATTGAAGAGTGGTCCAGGTGTCCAAGAAAAAGCAGCATCAGTCATCTCATCGGGATGGAAATCCATGGTGGACGCTTTCCCTCTAATAGGGGCTTGGTGGAAATGGGGCATAGGAAATGGAAAAAGTGCGAGGATAGGGAAAGACCCCGAGGAAGGAGCAAAAATATGCACAAGCTATCGGAGGGCCTAATCAAAATCTTTCATTCCCATACCATTTTCACTCTAAAGGATGTTGTGTGCCAAGGTTTTGACAGTTCAAGCAGAACCATTTGGAAATCGGTGGTCAATTTGAACCTTGAAGGGGAAAAGGTTGTGGAATGGTCTAGGTACACATCAACACTGAAAAAAGGTTTCATTTCCTTAACAGAAGATGTCCCAGACTCTATTTGTTGGACAAAGAATATTAATGCAGGTGTTTATACAGTCAAGTTGGGATACCTAGCACTAGTGGAGGATTCAATTGAAGAGTGCTCTAAGTAGTGGTGGTGTTTCTTTTGGAAATGGAAGGCCCCTGAGAAAATGAAAAACCTTTTTTGGTTGGTGATGGAGCATAAAGTGCTAACATGGGACTCCCTTTGCAAAGGGGTTGGAGCAGTCTGAGATTTTGTTCCTTATGCAATTGTCAAGGTGAAACCGTCTCACGCCTTTTTTTTCATTGTTCTTATGCTATGCAGGTATGGTATTTAATCTCTAAGAAAATGAAGATAACTCAATTTCCTTGTGAGGATTGTATGGAAGAATGGTTGGACTCATGGAGAAAAAATATTCCAAGGCATGAGTTGGTGGTTCTTCCTTGTTTTATTTTCTATTTCATCTAGTGGGCTAGGAATATGATTTTTTTTTAAATCAACTCATCCCGACAGAGGTTTCAATAGATTTGATTAAGGAGTTGGCATTTTTTTTTATAAAAAGGATCCAAAGGACAAGAAGATTCAAAATCTTGTGATTCCAGATCTAATAGAAGGAACTCCATGGGGATTTTTTGATGGGGCTAATCAGGGCCACCCTCCTATGTGTGGGGCAGGAGCGGTTTTGTTTATTAATGTTGATCATCACTTTGAAGTCTGATATAATCCTGGTAGAGGTTCAAACATGAAGGATGAATTAACAACCACATGGACCTTACTATTTATGGCCATTTCTCTAAACCTTCGCAAGATCCATATCTTTGGTGACTCCCAAGTTGTGGTGGACTGGATTAATGGTAAATTGCAAATCCTAGTGGCAAGATTACAACCCATAATGAAAAGAAAAAGTGAACTCCTAGGAAAAATGGAATGGTATTATTGCACACATGTCTTCGGGGAACTCAATCAAAAGGAGAATCAATTATCTAAAGAGGCTTTGGAGATGGAAGAAGGGGCTTCCTGCTACCGTGAATATCACAATGCTCAGATGGTTCATGAAATGTCTTTTGATTTGGCTTAGTTTGTTTTTTGTTTGTTTTTTGAGAGATTGGTTTTTTGTTGAAAAAAAAAGTATAATAAAATGTAATAGAAATTAATGCAATATGCAGAAAAGTAGAAAATTTTAGTAGAGAAAGTTAATGAACATAAGAGTTTATGATGGAAAAGTCCTTGTTTATAAAACAAGACTACAACATGTATATTTTTATATGAAATATAAATTTCTTTTCTTCCTCGAAAAAATACATTTTATTTTCTATAACATAACAAAATAAATATACATAGGTATTCAATAAATTAGGAGTTAAGAATCTATACTAAAATATTGTTACTCAAGCAAAAGATGAAGTAAATTTAAGTTTATAGAATATAATATGCATTGTAATAAAGTATTATCCATGTGATGATGATGATTAGTTCAAACCCACAACACATATGTTGTTATTATTATTATGCTAAAACGGAGTAATGGTCTTCAAAATATGAAAATCCAAGTTTATGAGTTTTCTCAAAATTTGGGTAGAATAATTATGAATAAAACTTTTAGTAATAAATATTAAAAAATAGGCTCAATATTAATTGGATAATAAAACCTTAATATTAAGATAAATTACCATAATCAAATCCTCTATATTATATTCAGGTTTTACCATGAATATGGTAATCTATGTTGCAAGAGCCCATAGCCACAACCAAGGATGTATCTTGCAATCGATAGATAGAGAGATACTAATCATGTAATGAGGAAATAGAAAAGAAGTTAATGCTTTAAAATACAAAAGCATGCAGACATGTATTTTTTTTATTTTTTTTCAAAGTTGGAGTTGTCTTTGAAACCTAAAATGCATAAGTGTTAAGGAATACTAATTTGCACAAAGACACAAGTTAAAATTTGAGTTGTTGTTATTGAAAAGGAATTTGAAACTGATTTTCAAAATGACAAAGGAACAAGATAATTGACTAGGTATTGTATTTATTCAATAAAGTTTGCTACAAGTAAACAAACATAGAGGCATTAGCACAAATGAAGCTGCATTTTTCCAGAACATTATGATGCTTTACTTCATGATGTGAACAAACTTTGTATATTATATTCAAATAAATAAAATCACTTACACTCTTGAACAAAATCAATAACATGGCACTCAAAGAAATATTCAAGCCTAATGGTTTACAAAACTTTTTACCTTCACTAGTGGGTGAGCCAACCCAAGGATCTTGTTAGAAGAAAAAGTGCCAATCATTCATGGGAGATGATAATCGAAGGTACAACCCAATCCCATTCATTGGCTTAGGTGCCTAACCATGGTCCAACTATGGTTGTTTCTTCTCTACAAGGTCCATGCACAACCCTTGCCATTGCAATTATGTACACCACTCACAAATTGTAACACCAATGCAACTTAGCAATTCTCAACCCTGAACTTTACATTTGAAAAACCACGGTCCAATGAATTTGAAGAGAAAATTTAACCTAACACCCAAACACATATTCAAAGCCAATGTTTTAAAGAAATTCTTACCTTGACCAATTAGTGAACCAACTCAAGGGTCTTCTCACAAGAGCAAGTGCATACCATTCATAAGGGAAGAAGCAATAACAATAACAATAACCAAGCCTTCAAGAAACCTCCACCAATATCAAAACAACCAAAGGAACAACACAAACTCAACCACTGGCTTAAGTGCCTAACCACGGTTTAACTTAGGGTCCATGCACACCTCTTCCCATTTTGATTCCATTCACCACACATAAACTGGTGCGTCCATAGAACTCAACACCTCTTAGCCCTAACCTATACACCCTTATAGCGATGGCCTTGATTTCCTTCAATTGCACTCTTCAACAAAAGCAATAACCCAACACCCTAACACTCAGAAGAGTAAATGAAAACCATTTGTAGTAGAAGAAACAATAACCAATCCTTCAATAAACCTCTACCAATACCAAGGCTAGCATTAGATTAAGTGCCTAACCGCTACTTTATCCACTACCCAGAAAGGTGCAATGATGTTCAAACCAAAAGAAATAATCAATGGGAATGAGGCATTCCAAAACTTGTATTGTGTACATCGCCTATAAAGGTGCAATGTTGGTCCATGCTAAAATAAACTTTCAATGGAAATGAGGCATCTCAATATCGAGAGAAAAATAAGCACCTGGAGAACAATGCCACTTACTCGACACAACATTAACAAAATTTTATTAAATCACCAACTACACATTAATGTCAACAATCACGAAACAACCAACTCTATATGACTTTTATTTTAATTATTGTTTATTATTTTTTCAAATAAACCCTCACAAGTAAAAAGAAAAGTTATCTAATCATATCCTCTCCTCCAATAACAACACTATAAAACTTAAATAAATAAAGATTTTTTAAATTCTCAATAAAAACAATCTACAAATTATAAAATTATTCAAAGAACATTTCATGTGAAGCTACTTGTACTAGCTGAATAATCACCTTAGACAATTACTATATAACTGAATAATCACCTTAGACAATTACTATATCATAAAGTAAATACTTATAATATCATACACATTAATATAAAATTATATTATTATTATTTACTATATTCTTAAGTCACGTTTAAAAAGATATTTGGCACACAAACTTCTCCAATAAAATATTTGGCACACAAACTCCTCCAATAAGATGTTTGGCCTCCTTCGGGAGTTTAATTTCTTTATATTTTTCCCAAGCTCAAATTGCTACTCAACATTTACTATTGTTATATTTCATTTATGTATTTACTTTTTTTTTTTCTGGAAAATTTCTCAATTATATTAAGATATAATTTTTTTTCATAACAAAGTAAGTTACAAAATGTTGCTATGCGTAATCAGCTACAATAATATAGATGACAAATTTTTTTACCAGTTGAAAAACAAGTATTCTACTAGCATTACAGGGAAGTTTACTAGCTGTTCTATATATTTACAATATAATAATAATAATCTATTTTTAAGGTCACGGCCAAGCCAACACACCAAATTGATGTATGAGACCCCCTTGTTTGTGGGACAAGGGACCCCCCTCCGCCCAACGATTTGACTGGTAAAGTCTACGAAGGTATACATACCCTACCCCCCTTTGGATTTGAACCTGTGACCTCTTAAGAGGAAACACATGTTCTTAACCATTAGGCCCACTCAGGCTGTATTAGTCTATTAGTCTTTTTCCAAGAAATATAACATATGACTTTCTGAAAATTTTAATGTAAAAAATAACTGAAATTAAAATAGTGTGATATGGAGGGGGGTCCCTCATGGCCATCATTCCATAAACTGTAGTTTAGGATTCCCACTTTTTTTTGTAGCGCCATCTTTGAAAGTTGATTCGCTGACTTGTTGTACTCAGGATAAATATGGTTGCAGATGAGATTTCTGAAGGTGGTTTGTAGCATTCTGATTCTGTCTTTCCAAGCTATAAGGGAGATAGCTTAGAGGTCTGCCCTGTTGTTCAACCATTCTATAATTGTTTTGGAACCCCCAAGCACCTGAAGGGCGTTTATATGGAGTCTAGAGGCCAAAAATAAAGATACACTTACAAAGAAAAGATGGTTGTCATAATATTCTTAAATATTAATTAAAATTTTCGTAATCCACAAGGAATTAAATACTCTTAAAATTTAGACATTTTACGAGATTTATTTACCAAAATTCGAACATTTTACAGGATTTATTTACCATGTTGTGATATAAGTGATGAAATCTTGCATCGTGGTCTCAAAAGCATATGTATGTGATGTCATAATAATTTTAAAATTAAATTTAAAAAATTATAAAAAACAATATTTTAGTTAATAATTAAATATTATTATTAATTATATTTTTAGGTAATTTTTAGAAAGTTAATTGGTTGTATTTTGAGAAAAAAAAAGTTTTTTATTTAATTTTTTATTTAGATTTAAATTTTAATTTGTAACATTCGTATTCTCTTTGTAAATCAATTGTAAACTATTAACTTAAACTCGAACCCTCAAAAATTTAGTTTATCTTAAGTATCATTTTTATAATGAAAAGAACTACCTAATAAATTTCCTCAAAAAATACATTATGTGCAAAACAAATCTTTAAAAAAATATTTAATATACCATTTTTTAAATAAAATTTTTGACCTCCTCCAATTATTCATCAACTATTCATTAAAGAGTTCCATTACTTTATATTTTTCCAAAACTCAAGTGGCTACTTGGTATCCATCATTATTATATTCCATACATGCATTGGTAACCATCATTATTATATTCCATACATGCATTATTGTTTTGGAAACCAAAAAGAAGTTATCACAATATTGTTGAATATCAATTATAATTTTCATAGTTGAAAAGGAATTAAATGCTCCTAGAATTTGGACATTTTATGGGGCTCTTTTTACCATGTTTTGTTATAAAATGATGAAATATTATATAAAAAAAGTTGTCACAATATTGTTGAATCTCAATTATAATTTTCGTAGTTCATAAGAAACTAAATGCTCTTAGAATTTGGACATTTGGACATTCTATGGAGCTCTTTTTACCATGTTTTGCTATAAAATGATGAAATATTGTATCAAGGTTTCAAAATCATATGTATTTAATGGTATAGCAACATTAGAATTAGATTTGTCAAGTTTATTAAGACTAACACCCTAGCTAACAACTAGATATTGCTATCTAAATGGAAGATCGATACTAAAATATTGGGAAGACAATTGATGTGAAAATTAGATACTTGAAATTACATGTTTATCTCTTAAAATTGTATAAAAATGTGGTTTTATTAATTACTTTTAGTAATAAAAAATTATGCCATATTTATCAATCATGTTTGACAAATTCGAGTTAAAGTTTTCAAGTCAAAAATCTTACATTAATCATTGAATTTTATTTGAACCATGGTTAAAATGAAGAGTTTTCAAATCTAATTTATGTATTTTCAAATTATGATTCATTTGAATTAGTTAAATCTAAGTTTGACTTAGAATGTTTTTTTTTTAAATAAATTGCTTCCCTTAACTATTAATATGAACAAAGTATGTGCATACAAAGAATTTTATATAAAAAAAGGGGTTGCATAAAGCATCCTCCACAAATTAGTAGCTTATCTGGAACATATACACCTAGGTAGCTTAAGAGAAAGTTAAGTAATGACTTAAAAGCTTAAAAGGAAATTAAGCAAAAAAAATTAACAAAGTCCATTGTTAGTCAACTTACAAAAACCATTTATAAACTAAACATGACTTGACCGATAATATGAATAATGCCCGCAGTAAGAAATGGGCCATTTTTTCCCTTGTGAGGCAACCTCATCCATCCACAACAGGATTTTAGTTAGTGATTATGGGCTCCCATCCATAATTGTCATGCTTTGGCTCATGTGTTTTTTTTTTCCTTTAAAATGGTTAGAGAAAACTATGAGCATTTGTCATCTTGGAGAGACGGTGAGAGAGGCTATCTATGAGATCTCTCTCTGCACTCTTGAACAACTTGACCAACATACCTAAAAGGTCATCTATTGCTACAATGTTTTAAAGAATATACCATTGAAATTACCACCCAAGTTGCCATCAAAACAATTAATATTTTAATTTCTCATTTTGGTGGTAATTTTGGTTGTTACAATGTGAAGGGCCACCAATTTGCATAGAGACACAAGCTAAAATTGGAGTTGGTGCGATTGAAGAGGGATTTGAAACTAATTTTCAAAATGATAATGGAACAAGCTAATTGACTAGGTATTATCTTAATTCAATAAAGTATGCTACAAGTAAACAAACAAAGAGGCATTAGCACAAATAAAGCTCCATTTTTCCACAACATTATGATTCTTTACTTTATGACCTAAACAAACCTTGTATATCATATTCAAAGAAATACAAGCACTTACACTTTTAAGCAAAATTAATAACCTAGTACCCAAAGAAATATTCAAGCCTAATGGTTTAAAGAACTTGTTACCTTTACCAATGGGTGAGCCAACCCAAAGATCTTGTCAGAAGAAAAAGTGACAACCATTCATAGGAGACGACAATCAAAGGTACAACCCAATGTCATTCATTGTTTTAGGTGCCTAACCAAGGTCCAATTATGGTTGTGCCTTCTCTACAAGGTCCATGCACATCCCTCACCATTGCAATTATGTCCACTACTCACAAATTGTAGTGCCAATGCAACTTAGCAATTCTCAACCCCAACCTTTGCATCTAAACAACCACAGTCCAATGACCTTGAACAAAAAAAGCAACCTAACACCCAAACAAACATTCAAAGCTAATGGTTTAAATAACTTCTGACCTTGACCAATCAGTGAACCAACTCAAGGGTCTTCTCACAAGATCAAGTGCAAAACATTCATAAAGGGAGAAGAAATAACAATAACCAAGCCTTCAAGAAACCTCCACCAATGCCAAAAAAATCAAAGGAACAACACAAACTCAACCATTGGCTTAAGTCCCTAATCATTATTCAACTTAGGGTCCATGCACACCTCTTCTCATTGCAATTCCATTCACCACACACAAATTGGTGTGACCATAGAAATTAACATCTCTTAGCCCTAACCTCTACACCCTTATAACAATGGCCTTAATTTCGTTCACTTGCACTCTTCAACAAAAGAAATAACCCAACACCCTAACACTCGGAAGAGTAAATGAAAACAATTTGTAGTGGAAGAAAAACTAACCAAACCTTCAATAAATCTCTACCAATACCAAGGCTAGCACTAGATTAAGTGCCTAACCACTACTTTATCCACTACCCACAAAGGTGCAATGATGTTCTGACCAAAAGAAATAATCGATGGGAATGAGGCATTCCAACAATTTGCATTGTGTTCATCGCCCATAAAGGTGCAATGTCGATCCATGTTAAAAGAAACCTTTAATGGGAACAAGACGTCTCAACATTCAGAGAAGCAATAAGCACCTAGAGAATAACGCCACCTACTCGACACAACATTAACACAATTTCATTAAACCACCAACTACACATTGATGTCAACGATGTTGAGATGGCCAATTCTACATATATATTTTTAATTATTATAAAAAAATTTCAAATAAATCCTAAACAATAAAGAGGAAAGTTTTCTAATCATACCCCCTCCTCCAATAATAACACTAGAAAATATAAAAAAATTAAAAAATTAAATACTCAAGAAAAACAATCTACAAATTATAAGATTAGTTAGATAACTTTTTCCTGCAAAGCCACATGTACAAACTGAATAATCACCTTAGACAATTACTATAATCACATGGTAGATACTAATAATACTATACACAGTAATATAATATTGTATTATTATTATTGACTATGTTATTAAGTCATGTTTAGAACGATATTTGAAACACAAACTCCTTGAATAAGATATTTGACTTCCTCCAATGATTCAAGGAGTTTAATTACTTTATATTTTTCCCAAACTCAACTTGATAGTGAACACTTATTATTATTGGATTTCATTTATGTAATATTGTTATTGGCCATTTATGCAAATCTCTACTCACAAAAGAAAGATAAAGATTGTTTTCATAATATTGTTAAATACTAATTAAATTTTTCATAGTCCATAAATATCTAAATACACTTAAAATTTGGAATTTTATGGAGATTTATTTACCATGTTTTGATATAAGTGGTGAAATTTTAAATTATAATTAAATTTTTCACAGTCTACAAAGATTTAAATACACCTAAAATATGGACATTTTATGGAGATTTATTTACCATGTTTTGATATAAGTAGTGAAATCTTGAATCATGGTATCAAAAGCATATGTATATAATGGCTAAACAATATTAAAGTTAGATTTTAGAAATTTATTAACATTAATATTTTAGTTAATAATTAAATATTATTATAAATTATATTTTTAAGTAATTTTTAGAAAGTTAATTGGGTTTAGTTTGAGTGGTTGAGAGGAAAATTGTTTTCTCCCTCACTTAAGTTCAAATGTTATTTTGTGACATTTTTGTTCTTCTTTTGAATTAATTGTTGAATATTGACTTGAACTCAAACCCTAAAAAAATTAATTTACCCTTAATACCATCCTCATAACAAAAAAAAGTATCTAGTGAATTTCCCCCAAAAAAATACATTACATGGGAAACAAATATTTAAAAATATATTCGACATATAATTTCTTTAATAATTTTTTTTTTAAATCAAATTATTCATTAAAGAGTTCCATTACTTCATATTTTTCCAAAGCTCAAGTGCTTCCTTGGTATCTATCATTATTATATTACATATATGCACGCACTATTGTTATAAGCCATAAACCAAAAGGTTGTTTTTTTTAATATTATTAAATATCAATTATAATTTTCATCGTTCACAATGAACTAATTTGGACATTCTATGGGGCTCTTTTACCATGTTTTGTTATAGAATGATAAATATTACATAATGGCCTCAAAATCATATGTATTCAATGGCATAACAATATTAGACAATATCATAATTATATTTGACAAGTTTATTAAGATTAACACCCTAGCTAACAACTAGATATTACTACCTAAATGGAAGAGGGATACCAAAACATCGGAGAGAATATTGATGTGAAAATTAGATTTTTAAAATTGCATGTTTATCTCTTAAAATCTTATAAACATGTGGCTTTACTAATTACTTTTAGTGATAAAAAATTCATGTTGGGTTCAATGGCTTGAACAAAGTCAAAAGTCCATTAATCAATCATGTTTGACAACAAATTTGAGTTAAAGTTTTCAAGTCAAAGGTCTTACATTAATCATATTTTATTTAAACCATAGTTAAGATGAAGAGTTTTCCAATCTACTTTAGGTTTATGTATTTTCAAATTATGATTCCTTTTAATCAATTAAATCTAAGTTTAACTTAGAATTTCTTTTTTAATAAATTGTTTCATTTAATTATTAATATGAACAAAGTATGCACATACAAATAATTTTATTAAAAAAAAAAATTGCATAAAGCATCCTCCACAATTTAGTAGCTTATTTAGAACCTATACATTTAGGTGTCTAGAGAAAGTTAAATAATGCCTTAAAGGCTTAAAAGGTAAGTAAATAAAAAATTTAACAAAGTTCAATGTTAGTTAATCTACATAATCCATTTATAAACCAAACATAATTTGACCAATAACATGGATAATGCCCACTGTAAGAAATGGATCATTTATTTCCTTGTGAGGCAACTCATCCATCCACAACAAGATTTTAGTTAGTGATTATGTGCTCCCATCCATAATTTCCATGCTTGGGTTCATGTGGCTCTTTTTCCTTTAAAATGGTTAGAGAAAACTAGGAGAATTTGTCATCTTGGAGAGATGGTGAGAGAGGCTAGCTATGAGATCTCTCTCTGCACTCTTGAACAACTTGAACAACATAATGGCAAGGCCATCTATTGCTACAATATTTTAGATAATATACCATCATAATTACCACCCAAGTTGTCGTCAAAACAAATCATATTTGAATTTCTCATTTTTCCACTTTTTCTCATTTTGGTGGTGAATTAGTCATTTTTATCTATAAACATAAAATTATCTTGAGAAAAGTCCACTACTGCTACCAAAATAATGTCCACGTCTCTTTTCCTCCAAATAAACTTCCATAATTACATTCATAAAAATGTCCATAGAAACATCTAAAAATGTCCACAATAATGTCTATAATTGAGATTATAAAATATTTAAAATTGAGTTGTCATTTGAGACTTTAATAACATCCCCTAATGGAATCCTCCAAAACACCCTTAGAAACATCTAAATCTAAATCTAAAAGGAGCAAATGGAGTCATGTCTTTATTTTGGATGATATTGTGGTCTCTCTCTCTCTCTCTCTCTCTCTCTCTCTCACACACACACACACACACACACACACACACACACACACACACATTGATCATACATATTCATAAAACTTCAAGAATAATCAAGCTTAGGGTTTGGGATATGTCATGAGGTATGTGATATAGTGCTTGTTTCTTGCATTAACTTATATCTTTTCAAATTATGGCATGTACCCAAATGCCTACATGGACATCGAGGTATTTGACTTGCAAAATTTCTATCTCATTGATCTTTTGAACTACTTCATAGTGTACTCGACCCATTTTCATTATTGTAGGGAACCTTACATGCATGGCCCTACACAATTAACTTTTTCCTTTTCCTTTATTTTCTCTCTCTCTTTCATTTCTTCTCTTTAGTTTCAAGCCTTATTGGCCTCATAGGAGCTACCACGTGGTAGCATTTAACTAGATGGAAGCAGATCCACTCCTTTACACTAAGCCCTAAGCTCCTTCAATGCGGGCGCACTTCCCATAGTTGATCACAATTCTAATAAATGATTGGGATTTCCTCGGGTATAAAGGACCCCCATTCTTTGGTGCACAAGTTATAAAATTGCACCAATAAATAATTATTGAGTGTCTTATTCATGTTTACCCAATAAAGTTTAAACTTAAATCAACTTTATAGTAGGATTAACCCTCATCATAGATATATTTCTCATCTAATGTCCTGTATCTTTGTAGGTTGTAATAACCCCACTATATTGGTGTGTAAATATATAATCTACACCAATGAGGGATGTCCACACTTCCCTTATCAATCCAACATAGGGAATACACTTTATTCCAAGGGGTGATCTCCACCATTGATCTCAATGATCCAACAATCTAAGTTAATTCTAGGTCCAGTGAACCCCTTTTCCATATAGATTAAACCCCATGCAACTTTCCCTAACATGCCTTCCAAATTGTCGATCATGATTACAATCAATAGTCAATATCTTTGTGGGTCCAAAAGAACCCTTTGTATTGGTGTGCAAGTTTATAACATGCAATATTAAGGATATGCCATATGTCTCCCTTAACAAGTCTCTAAAGGGATAATTCCATGGCCACATAATATTCTACATTGTTATCCTTATTCAACCAATGAATTAGATTTATCCCCTATCCATGACCTTTGATAGTATAACACGACCCCTTCAGCTTGGGGCTATCTCCCCTCCATTGATCTTACTAAATCGATGTTCTATATTTCTCCAAGGGTCCCAATAATTGCGGCCCACGACATTGATAGTATGCCAAGTGTCGCTTCCTTTTGTTGGAAAATGTTTTCATTGATGTCAAAAAGGGGATGAACCTAATTGATTGAAGAGAAGCTCAGAAGAGACTGCAACAAAAAACACATGCAAAACGTAGAGCAATGGAACTCCACATTCACGACAATCGACCATCGGAATGTTGGGAAATTGTGAAAAGCATGTAGAACGTAGAGAAGTGGAACTCCATAGTCGGGTCAATCGACCATCAGGATGTCGGGAACTTGTGAAAATTTCTGAAGTTTAAACATTACCTCCAGCTCCAACTTAGACTTACAGTGCCTCCGACTTTGACTTAGACAATATTCGACTTACAGTGCCTCCGACTTCAACTCTGACTTGGATAACTTCGACTTGAATTACCTTCGGCTTCGACTTGGATAAGCTTTGACTTATAGTGCCTCCGACTCCAGCCCCAATATTCTTCGAATTGCATTTTCCTTCAACTTCGACTTACAGTGCCTCCGACTCCAACCCCGATAAACTTTGACTTGCATTTCCATCGACTTCGACTTGGATAAACTTCGACTTACAGTAGTCGACTCTACATTACTTTCCGACTCGACTTTGTGTCTTGATTGATCAAGAATTTCCTGACGTATAAAAAGCCAAAGTACAGGTTTTTGTGCCATATTTGTCTAAACCATAAGTCACAACAGTCTAGTCATATAGAAATTGTCCATTTCAGGTACAAGAAAAGTGCACCAGGAAATTGAGTTCAAAATCTAATCTAAGATTACAGTAAACATGAGATTAAAATAAGAAGAGTCAAATAATGTATAATCAACTGATAAAGGATAAAAGACCTTATCAAGATAAATATGAAGTCAGGGCAAATGAAGTTAAAGATGTAATTAAAGAGCCTTTTCGTAAAGAGATAAACAAAGGACACAATGTGTTCCTAATTAAAAATGACAACATTATTGTGATTTTGTTAAAAAAATGAAAAGGTACAATGGTTCATTATTAAAAGACACAATGGTTCAATTTCATACCTTTTGGAATGATATTTAAACAGAAAGGTATGGTGAAAGAGAGATTTCTTTGTGGTCTACATCAAAAGATCATAAGCAAGTGCATATTCCAAGGAAGAAAGACAAAGATACTTATGAAGTGAGGGTGGTAGGGAGGATCAAGGAAGGATTATTATCCTTTTCTGATTAAAGTGTAAAACAAGGAGTTGGTACTTCCTAGGGTCGGTTCCCTAAAACAAGGAGTTGGTGCTTCCTAGGGTTGGTGCTCTAAAACAAGGGAGTTGATGCTTCCTAGGGTTGGTGCCCTAAATCAAGGGAGTTGGTGCTTTCTAGGGTTGGTTCCCTAAAGCAAGGGAGTTGGTGCTTCCTAGGGTTAGTGCCCTAAACAAGGGGATTGTTGTCTCCTAGAGTTGGTGCTTTAAATCAATCTTCATATAAAACTTGTAATTTATAATTTAAGTTTATATTTATTGATGTTATTTATGAAGTTTCTTGCTGATCAATATAGTTAATAAATAAATAATTGAAAAATGTTGAAAAGTTATTAATATTGATTCATACCCCCCTTGCAGTATTAAACCATATTCCAACACCTTCAACCTTGGTAAAGGTGTTATCCCTTGAGCTTATCCACCTTAGGTCTGATTCCCGTCGTGGATATTTGTAGCTAAAATATGATCACGATAGTTTCAGGTCTTGAGGGCCTCCTCCTCTAAACACATCGGTGTGTGACCCACACAAATGGGAGGGCACCACATGTCCTAAACTTATGGCTTCCACTCTATACAATATCGTTATCATTTCTCCCCATAATTTAACTCCCACTATCGATTTGGGAAGTGATTGAAAATCTATATCCTTATGGATTGATAAGGCCCTCCCCCTATGGAGTGCACCTTTATGACCCTCACCAATAGGACATCACCACAAGTCCTAGGTGTGGAAACCAAATAACATTTATAATATGTTAATTTAAGCTTTAGTCACCTTGCAACCAACTTTTCAATCAGACTCCATTAGGGATTAGCTTCATAACATAGGGTCCTAGCCATTCAACTATGTGGCACCTCACACCATGATTAGTTCCCATGACACAAGACCACGAGCTTTGGCAATAACTAAACAATATGGTCCTTCCAACATTCCACTCACTGATATGAAAAGATCTTTTAAATGACAATGGTTAAGTTATTTTGCATGAGTTAAAGTACCGTTTAGGAAACTGATGAAAGAGGAAGATTTAATGAAGAAACATAGCAGCCATATAAACATGTACAGATATGGAAATAAGCATGAAGAACAACAAACCATAAAACACCAAAGTGATAATAGAGTTCGACAATATCGCCTACATCTCCGGGCCTTTGTCTTAGTGGGTGAGGCTTTATTATTTATGTTCGAAGCTTTAAAAATACATCATGACAGTGCCAAAAAGGTTAGAAACTAATATGGTCTTGTTCTACCAGATCTCTAGAATCCAACAAAACTGACAACACTGTAAGAGCTCCCAGAAATGGCCCACAAAGGTGTTGTCATCAATGACTTCCCTACATAAAAATGGCTTTGGCTCAATAATTCTTTAGGATAAACCTGTTTTGAACCTCCCCTCATGGCTCCAAGAACCTCTAGTTTTTATAGACTAGGAGTGGGTAACAACCTCCTAACTTCTCCCCAATATATGGCCTCAAAAAGGGCCCAATATCCCCCAATATTGACCAAAAATCTCTAAAACTATTGAATAATATCAATAAAAATCCATATCATAAGGTTGAAAACCCATTTTTAGCACATAATAGGGTGCAACCCCCTTCCTCCACACTCTTGGTCATGAGGGAGCCCGCCATGTGGCCAAGCATTGGTCCTTAGCACGCTGGCCCCTTAACTGCTTTGGCTCCGATCATGTGCAGCGACCATATGGCCCAATCCTTATCGTCCACACGCTCATACAGTTAGGCCCCTCAACGGTGTAGCCACGGTTACACCCCTGGTCGGCAGGCTAGCCCAACCGATTGGGGCTAACCCTTGAACTCTGCGTGCCAACACACAAGCTCCAACATCAGGTTATATGGTAAACAAAGCAATAACCAGGGGCTATCCCTTATCAACTTTCGCGCACTGTTTAGTCTGGGCTATGGTCATATCCATATGTGTTACGACCAGGGCTGGGGGCTAAGCCCCAACCCTATTCTCCTCCTCCTACACCCACACATCACCTTATACATAAGTTTTATACCTTACAGTATAAGGACCACCACATGTAGGTTGGCTAGCCTGGCCCTTCCAAGTCACTATCCTGGATGAGAGGTCACAAGTTTGAATCCCGTAGACCATAAAATTTTACCACTACAAACATCTAATGGATGGGTGCCACATGGCAGCCTAGGACTGGGCCATGTGGCACCATGCTATTCATCGAAAACATGCCATGCACCAATCCCCCATTTTTCCACCCGTCTTCCCAGTCACCTGCCACATAAGTTGTACGAGCGTGCTACGTGTCACCCTTATAGTGGTGACACATGTCACTCCCCGACTTGTCCACTTGTACTTGCTGAGTCAACAATCTGTCCACGTCACTGTACGGTCAAATACCACGTTTCACCTCTAGATGCTGCCACATCATCATGACATCATGTTGACGTCAGCGTTGACTTTTTGGATGTTTACTATTAACTTTTTGCCTGTTTGGAAAAATGAATAGATCGCAATATCTGGAGCATACGATGTCCATTCAAGTTCCGTTGGGTTCGTATCGACGAGAACTACGCACACGTCTGTTTTGAATCCATTATGAGCACTTTTATTTTTAGGATTTCCTGGACCCATTTTGGTCCCAAGATCCAATTCTGGATCACACCTCCCCACTAAAGACCTTTTGGTCCCCAAAAGGTTACTAACTAGTCATCAAGTTCAGGATAGACCACTCGACTTGTTCTCTGTCTTTAAACTCTGCCCTGTGCACCTGTCTCATCAAGATCAACTGTAAAACAATCATGATAACTGACAACATATTGTTAGCCACTTGTACTCTGTCACATCTTAATGAAGCCACTATCATCCATGTTGAAAACATTACTAATGATCGCATAAAAATTATGACTACAAATGAGCTAATATGTTTGTAATATTTGCACGACATTAGCTTATCTTGAAGCAAAGTGTGATTGATTTTCCATTCTACAATCATCTCATGTTCTTTCTTAAGATTGATTACTTGACTTGAAACAATTATAGGTGTGTTGTTTGCATGAGCCGCCTTTCTTAATTATTCCATTGTTTGAAGAGATTTATTTTCCTTAAAATGATGAGCATGTACAACATATTCTTGACCTGCTTTGGTTAAGTGATATTGATTATTTTCCCTCTAGAAGATTACTTTAGGATCATACAAGTAAGGACCACCTAAGACCATTCCACATTCACTTAGTGGCACCACATCATATGTTACCTCGTCCACAAACTTAGATGAAATTGTAAATTTTAATTTTCACTGCTTTGTTATGTGCAATTGATGATTCTTGCTTATCCATTTAAGTGTGTAAGGCTTATGATGCATCTGAGTATTTAATCCCAATTGTTTAACCAATTCTTCTGAAATCAAGTTAGATTGAGATCCACTATCTATCAATGTATCGACCTTAGTATGCCTCAGGATGAACCTTATGTGAAACAATTTACTTCTAGAATCAAATCCTTCACCAATTTTACATGGCATACTAACCAATGAGAGTTTAGATTCATCACCTGAATCTGATCCCAAGTCTGTTTTTCGTGATGTTGTTGCAACTGTTTGCCTCCCTTTCCTTTCTTTGAACCACTTTGGTCTCTTCTTGGGATGCAATTTCCAGCAACGGTCCTCATCATGCCCTTCTTTCTTGCAATTCTTGCAAGAGGGATTCTCTTCCTTTCTTGCCACTGAATTTACCTTTTTTCCATTCCACTTCCTTTTGTCCTCTTTCCTTGAAGACGATTCCCCTGATACACCAACCCCTATTTTCCCTGCTTCAATGTATGTATCTTGAACATAAACCTCATCAAGATTAGTAGGTCCAAACATGAATACAATATTTCGAATATGTGCAGGTAAACCTCCTATATACTTTATAAGAGTTTCTTGGGTATGTAAAGGAATATCTAACATCAATGCCATTTTACGAAATCCATCCATGTATTCTTGCACTGTTTGTCCTTTTCTTAATTTAAGAGCTTGCCATTCAATTAAAGCTTTCTCTTTATAACCCAAAGAATAGAATTGCTTTCTAAGTGCAGAAACAAAACTTTGCCATGATGGAAATACATTACCCACTTGTTGCGTGCCATTTTGCAACTTGCTTTGCCACCAGATGAGTGTTGTGCCTACAAGTCTAAGCGATGCCAACTTGATATGAGTTGCCTCATCCTTGATTTGTTGCACACTACAATAAACCTCCTTCTATCTGACCCAATTATCGAATCTCTCTGCATTGACTTCACCATCATACATGAGTAATTCAAATTTCACATCAAGTTTTAGTAAAGGCATTTCTTGTTTATGTTTATGGACACGTTTCATTGCAGTGGATTTAAAACTTGAACTTGAAGAAGAAGGAGAAGAAGGAGGTGAAGGAGGAATTTGAGGAGGTGAAGGAGGAATTTGAAGATTCACCCAGATTCAATCTCTTCCGTTCCAAGTAATCCTCATACAAAACCTTCATCATCTCCGACATGGCGAAGAAAGTTTTTCGAAACTCTTTCTCATCCTGAGAAAGTCCCTCTTTCGATGTCATCTTCTCGCTTTGAGAAGTTCTCTTTCTCAATCCAATAAATGGATTCTCTTAAACAAGCTTGCCTTCACCACGATTCAGCTTTTCCCTTGTAATCATGCAAATCCAAACGTCAACTAGCTCTGATACCAATTTATCCGAAAAGATCTTTTAAATGACAACGGTTAAGTTATTTTGCATGAGTTAAAGTACCGTTTAGGAAACTGATGAAAGAGGAAGATTTAAAGAAGAAACATAGTAGCCATATAAACATGTACATATCTGGAAATAAACATGAAGAACAACAAACCATAAAACACCAAAGTGATAACGGAGTTCGACAATCTTGCCTACGTCTCTGGGCCTTTGTCTCAGTGGGTGAGGCTTTCTTATTTCTATTCGAAGCTTTAAAATTACTTCATGATGGTGCCAAAAAGGTTACAAACTAATCTAGTCTTGTTCTACCAGATCTATAGAACCCAACAAAACTGACGACATTGTAATCGGATGAACGGAGCTCCCAGAAATGGCCCACAAAGGTGCTCTCCTCAATGGCTTCCTTGCATAAAAATGGCTTTGGCTCAATAATTCTTTAGCATAAACCTGTTCTGAAGTTCCCCTCATGGCTCCAAGAAGCTCTTATTTTTATAGACTAGGAGTGGGTAACAACCTCCCAACTTCTCCCCAAGTTTTCACCTAAAAAAGGGCCTAATACCCCCCAACATTGGCCAAAAATCTCTAAAACTGCTGAATAATATCAATAAAAATCCATATCATAAGGTTGAAAACCCATTTTTATCACATAATAGGGCGCAACCCCCTTCCTCTGCGCTCCTGGTCATGAGGGAGCTCGCCATGTGGCCTAATGCTAGTCCTTAGTGCGCTGCCCCCCTAACTTATTTGGCTCCGGTCATGTGCAGCGACCATATGGCCCGATCCTTATCGTCCACGCGCTCATACAGTTAGGCCCCCTGATGGTGTAGCCATGGTTACACCCTTGGTCGGCGGGCTAGCCAATTGACTGGGGATAACCCTTAAACTCCGCGTGCTAACACACAATTTCCAGCACCGAGTTATATGGTAAACAAAGCAATAACCGAGGGCTATCCCTTCTCAACTTCTGTGCGCTATTTAGTCTGGGCTATGGTAATATCCATATGTGTTGCGACTGGGGCTAGGGGCTAGGCCCCAACCCTATTATCCTCCACCCACACCCACACATCACCTTATATATAAGTTTTGTACGTTACATTATAAGGACCACCACAGGCGGGCTGGCTAGCCCAGCCCTGCCAAGTCACTAGCCCAGACGAGAGGTCACAGGTTCGAATCCTGTAGACCATAAACTTTTACCACAACAAACAACGAATGGATGGGTGCCACGTGGCAACCCAAGATTGGGCCACATGGCACCACACTATTCATCGAAAACATGCCACACGTCAATCGCCCATTCATCCACCTGTCTGTCCAGGTGTCATCCCAATCACCTGCCACGTAATTCGTACATGCATGCCACGTGTCACCCTTGCAGTGGTGACACATGTCACTCTCTGACTCGTCCACCTGTACTTTCCCGGTCAATAACCTGTCCATGTCACTGTATGGTTAGCTACCATGTGTCACCTCTAGATGCTTCCACATCAGCATGATGTCATGCTGACGTCAACNNGAGACCGTTCAAGTTGCGTTGGGTTTGTATCAATGAGGCCTACACACATGTCTGTTTTGAATCCATTCTAAGCAATTTGTTTTTTAGGCCTTCCTGGACCCATTTTGGTCCCGAGATCCAATTCTGGATCACTTACCCATTAATATAGAAAAGAGATGAACTCCATGGGATTTAAAAATTAATGTAAAAAAGTGTGCAATGTAGTGGGAGAATGAATGAAACCAAGTTAGGCACGAGAAAATATCCAATTCATGGAGTTTATTGTCTAAATACATACTTAACCACCCGTTCACACATAACATGCATTTGTAATTTCATTCCTTCATAGAATATAACCATATATGTTGCATATTCATGAACAACATAATAATATTAGAGTGTGTAGGTTTTCACAGTTATTCATAATGCTAGGCAATTTATTGGATTCAAACAGTGTGTGAAGTTTTGAAACGTCCAACATTTCGAGTGGACACTCCACCCATCATCAGGGACATCATAATCTTAATGAGTTGGAAAAGAGTGTTGAGGTTGTAAATATAGGAGGGGGATGTTGAGTGACAGTTAGCGGGAAAGAGGAGGTAACAGGTAGAATTGAATAAACAAATAGATAGTCGTAGAGATTATCTAAATACCTAATCTCTACAACTATCTATCTTTTTATTCAATTCTACCTGTTATCTCCTCTTTCCCGCTAACGGTCGCTCAACATCCCCCTCCTATATTTACAACCTCAACACTTTTTTCCAACTCATTAAGCTTCTCATGTCCCTGATGATGGATGGAGTGTCCACTCAAAACGTTGGATGTTTCAAAACTTCACACAATGTTTGAATCTAGAAAATTCCCTAACACAATAATACTTCTTTGCCAATTAATGTATCCATGAAACTTGTGGTGTACAAGCAATGTTCCACCCATCCATAGGTATTTTTCGTGAATACCACCCTCATGTTGGGATATGAAGCCATTGGGGCAAAGAAACAATACCTAGGGTTATTTCTCTCCCAATCCAACCAATTTTCTCTCAAGATCAACTAACATTTCATACTAGAACACTCCAGACAACTATTGTTAATTTTAAGCCATTATTATAGTTCTTTGCATTTCAATAGATAACAATAGCATAATACAAGATCACTGAGAAATACACAATCACAAGAGACACAACATTTATCCTGGGAAACCCTCTAGGGGAAGAAAACCGAACAAAACTTCCTTATTATAGATAGCCAATACAATGCCAAGAGATAACTCAAACTAAAACARAAGTTCCTCTCCCAAAGATGTGCCACTCTCTCTCCTTCTTTTGCAATTTCGAAACTTGTCTCTCAAAATGAGCAAGTGAGTTATGTCTAAGTGAGGTGCTAGCCTCCTTATTTATATTAGACTGGCACGTGTGAAGTGTCTCTTCACTGGCAGGGCCGACTTCTCCAACTGGGTGGTTATAACCACCTTTATTATAATTCAGTGCCCCTTTAATATTTTCTGGGGTCGACTTCTTATTCTGCCTATTACAATTATCTTTTGACCAATCCGCAAAAGGGGGTTTGGTCCTTTATAATAACCAACATGATCAATCCACAATGGGGATTGATCCAATGAATAATATATCAAATAATAATAAGAATACACTTTGCAGTTACAATATTTTAACACACCCCCTTAACAAGAAGGGTAATCTTTAGCAGCATCATGCGAGAGAGAGAGGCCTTTATCATCAACAACATCAAGTGGGTGAGAGGAAAACATCATCAATATCATCTTGGAACACTGACTGGCGTATCTATAAATCATCAAAATTTTTCTTCATCAACAACATCGTCATTCTCAAAGGAATTCCATCATCATCTGCATCACTATGTATTAGTATAAAAATTGATACATCATCATCATCATCATCACAACACGAGGCTGGCTCATCATAATACAGGACTGGCTTTACGTCACAGTTATCAAGCTGGAAGCTTAGTACTCGCCTCATCTCAATGTCTTGCTTTACGTCACAACACTTAGGCTGGAAGAAAGATACTAGATTGGCTTTACGTCACAACTATCAGGCTGGAAGCACAATACTAGTCTCATCTCATCGTCTTGCTTTACATCACAACACTCAAGCTAGAAGCAAGATACTAGACTGTCTTTACATCACATCTATTAGGCTAGAAGCACAGTACTAGTCTCATCTCATCGTCTTGCTTTACGTCACAACATTCAAGCTGGAAGCAAGATACTAGACTGCCTTTACGTCACAACCATCAAGCTGGAAACACAGTACTAGTCTCATCTCATCGTCTTGCTTTACGTCGCAACACTTAAGCTGGAAGCAAGATACTCATCTTGCTTTATGTCACAACCATCCAGTCGGAAGCAGGATACTAGACTGGCTTTATGTCAAAGCTATCCAGCTAGAAGCTCAGTTCTAGTCTCATCATATCATCTTGCTTTATGTCACAACCATCAGGTCGGAAGCAAGGTACACATCTTGCTTTACGTCACAACCATCAGGTCAGAAGCAGGGTACTAGACTTGCTTTACATCACAACTATACATCCAGAAGCATAGTAATAGTCACACATCATCTTGCTTTATGTTGAAACCATCAGGTCAGAAGAAAGGTACTCGTCTTGCTTTACGTTGCAACCATCAGGTCAGAAGTAGGATATTAGACTGGCTTTACGTCACAGCTATCCAACTGGAAGCACAGTTCTAGTCACATCACATCATCTTGCTTTACGTCACAACCATCAGGTCGAAAGCAAGAGATGTCTCATCTCAGCATCTACTCCCCCTTTCGAGGAGGGTCCTTTCGGACTATACCAAGCTTATCTCGAAAGTACTCAAACTTTATATGAGATAGTGGCTTGGTCAACACATCAACAACCTGTTCATCCGTGCTAATGTACTGGAGCTTTTAAGGCTCCTCTCTGCACCATGTCATGAATGTAATGATATCAGATCTCTATGTGTTTCGACCTGTCGTGGAATAAAGGATTCTCTATCATCTTTATGCAGCTTTGGTTGTCACATAGGATCAAGGTTGCTCTCCTCTCTAAGTCAAATAGGTCGATCAATAACTTTCGAAGCCATATAGCTTCGCAGCTGGAAGAACATGCAACAATGTATTTTGCTTCCGCTGTGCTGAGAGCAATGCTAGATTGCTTCCTACTCTACCATGAGATCATAGCTAATCCCAAACTGAAACAACATCCTAAAGTGTTTTTCCTGTCAGAAACACTTCCTGCCCAATCTGCATCAGTATATCCACTCAATGTGAAATCATGATCTCCATCATAGCTGAGACCATAATCTATTGTACCCTTAAGGTACCTCATCACATGTTTTGTAGCCACTAAGTGAACATGTATGGGTTCTACCAGAAACTGACTCAAGGTGTTCACGACAAAACAAATATATGGTCTAGTGTTCGTTAGGTACATCAGTGATCCAATAATCTATCTGTATAGTGTGGCATCAATCAATTCTGACGAAGTGTTGACCATCAGCTTCAGCTTCGCTTCCATGGGTGTATTCAAGGGCTTGCACTCCAACATGTCGAATCTCTTCAGGATTTCAACCATATACTTCCCTTGGTTAAGGAAGATCCTCTCAGGACTTTGCCATACCTCAAGACCTAAGAAATAATGCATTAGGCTAAGGTCTTCAAATTCTGAGGCATTCTCTTTTTACATTCAGTGATGATATTTTCTTCTCCAATTAAGAATAAGTCATCCACATATAGTAGTAAGATTACTGGCTCATTATTCATGACTTTGAAGTAGAGGTTAGAGTTTGCTTTATGCTTGATAAAGCTTAAGCTCGTCAAGAAACTGTCTATACGGCCATACCAATCTCTAGGAGCTTGATTCAATCGGTATAAGGCTTTCTTCAATCTACAGACATGAGACTTTCTGTATTCAACCTCAAATCCTTGGGGTTGCTCTATATACACTTCCTCTTCGATGACACCATTCAGGAAAGTTGTCTTTACGTCCATCTGGTGTAGCTTCCACTTCATCTTAGCTGCAAGAGCTATGATGGTTCTAATCGAAGTGTATCTGGATACATGAGAGAATGTCTCTTCATAGTCAATGCCTTCTTTTTGAGAAAATCCATGAGCGACAAATCTTGCTTTATACTTCTCAATACTTCCATCAACAACGTGTTTTATTTTGAAGAGCCATTTAGAGGATACCACATCTTTATTCTTCGGTCTGGGAACTATTTCCCATACTTCGTTCTTCATTGTGGATTGGTATTCCTCTATCATGGCATCTGCCCATTCTTTCCTCTGAATGGCTTCTTCAAGCAGGTAGGCTCCTCCTCTAGAAGATCGCACATCAAAGCCGTATAACTGGAGAATGGCTTTGGTATTTTCACCTGTCTCGTGGTTCCTTCGGGAACACCATACTTCTCTCCATATTGAATAAGCTCTCTAGCCCAAGCTGGCTTCCTTTTATGGAGGATCCTCATCTGAGGAGGTTCTTGAACTTCTATCAGGTCATGATATTCTAGTGATTCCTCATTAGGGGAAGTTACGACTTCCATCACTGGTTCAACAGCTCTGGGAACCTCCCTCACTGGTTCTGCAATCTTGGGGATTACAGGTTCCTCTTCATATACTTCTATTATTGTTCTGTTCTTTCATTCAACTACACCGTTTTGTTGAGGATTATAGGGAGTAGTGAGTTCCCTCTTGATCCCAACATATTTGTAGAAGTTCACGAATTCTTTTGAGGTGTATTCTCCTCCATTATCTGACCTGAGTATCTTGATCTTTCTCTTAGAAAGATTCTCTATCAAGGCTTTGAATTCCCACTAATGGAGGACGATGGCATTGAGTCACACACATCTGAATGAATGAGCTCTAAGACTCCTTCTGCCTTGCTGTCTTTCTTCAGAAACGGGTTCTTGATGTTCTTCCCTTGTGCAGATCCATTGCATACGCCTTCATGGTCACCTTTGAGTTCTGGTAAACCTGTGACCGCTTTGCATATGTATGGTAGCGCCTTATAGTTGATGTGAGCTAATCTTGTATGCCAAAGTTCACATGGATTCTTCAATGGCATGGGTCATGCCAGCTTCTGAGTGACCCTTTAGCTTATGCAAGCCACCTTCTTCTTTTCTAATGATGATTGCTTCATTTATGGTCTCTCCTTTAGCACGTTGCCTTCTACAACCTTCACTTATGGAGTTTTAGAAAGGATGAACAAGACGCTGGTGGAAAAATAAAGGTGCATGCTTAGAGGTGCCAGGTTAGGGAAAGAATTCTGGGAAGTGTTAGAAAAACAGGACCATGGAGCAATAAAATAAAACAAATGTAGAAACAAAACACACAAGACACACAATACAAGAGAGACACAAATTTACGTGGTTCACCCAGTGTGGGCTACGTCCACCAGAGAAATTGCCAGGTCCTTCCTTTATTATTATCCAACAAATGAAGGGATACAACCTACCGAAAAACTCGATGTAACTTCCTCTTCTTTCTCTCACAGTCTCCTCTCTTAGAATACAATATTCACCATCATCCATAGCTGCAATACATTTCCCTCATAAAAGAGGGTTGCCTTCTAGGGAAAAAAACCATAACATAATCTCTACCGTTAGATCTGCGACCTTATAATGACCGGTCCAGATTTACCATGAAATTACAATATACTTTTATAAGGCAATTTTTTCTTCGAGGGACGCTTCCCCCAAACACCCGCTAGGGGACCGCTTGCCCCCAGACCCCCCAGCCGGGGGGATATCCCCCCCGAACCCCGCAGAGGGGGTACCCCCCCTCTGCACTCCCTTGCATGGAAGAGTGTACATACTTTTGGGGTGTAAATACTTCATGGGTTATAAACACGGCTGAAAGCAAGGACCTCTGAATCAGGAAGATAATCAGGCTCCACAACCAACAATCTCCCACTTGGAGACTGGTCTCAACAACTCCACCGCTGCTGTATATGCTGGACTCTGAACCTTCTTGGACCTGGAAAATTTCTCATTTTCATCTTCATTCTTGAAGACCAACTAAAACTGAGCAAGAACTCAGTTTCTCCCTAGTTACTCCCTTTGTTAACATGTCTGCAGGATTCTGGCTAGTGTTTATCTTTTCCAGCTTCAATTGTCCATCTTCCAAGGTGGATCATATGAAGTGGCACCTCAATTGTATATGCTTAGTCTTTGAATGGAAGGCTGAGTTCTTTGCAAGGTGAATGGCACTCTGACTGTCACAGTACAACCGATTGTTCTCCTACTTCTTTCCCAATTCCTCCATAAACCTTTGTAACCAAAT
>ML803905.1:189390-205668 GCA_009831015.1 Picea engelmannii
CATATGTTCATGTTCCAAAGAAAAATAGGAGCAAGCTAGATAAGAAGGTTGAAAAGTGTATCTTTATTGGATATAAAGATGGTCTCAAAGGTTATAATCTTTGGAACCGAGAAACTAAGAAGGTAGTGTATAGTCGAGATGTGGTATTTAGAGAAATGAAGAATGTTGTTAAATAGGAAGTCCTACCAAGTAAGGAAGAATCAAAGAAAATAGAGTTTGATTTAAAGGATGATGAATCAAACTCTATAGAAGAACATGAATCAGAAGAAGAAGATCTTCATAATCCAATATTGAGGAGATCGGTTCGATAAAGAAGGCTACTGGAAAGGTATACTCCATCTGATTTCTATTCAAATTTTTCTTTGTCTATTACTAATGATGATCCTAGAACTGTCAGGGAGGCAGTGGATTCAGAGGATGGAAATATCCAGAAAAAGGCCATGGACAAAGAAATGGCAGCCTTGGATAAGTATGAGGCTTGGGATCTAGTGGAGTTAATGACTGGAAGAAATCCCATTGGTAGCAAATGGATATTTTAAAATAATTTGAATGTAGAAGGAAAAGGGGAGAAATACAAAGATCGGTTAGTAGCAAAGTGTTATTCCCAGGTTGAGGGAATTGATTTTGGTGATATTTTTTTTCCTATTGACAAGTTAACCTCTATAAGATTTCTGTTATATGTTGTTGTTTCATTTGATTTTGAATTAGAAAAGATGGATGTGAATACAACATTCATACATGGGGATCTGGAAGAAGAAATCTATATGAAGTAGCCAGAAGGATTTGTTGTGAAGGGAAAGAAGGCGCTGGTATGCAAGATGAAAAAGTGCCTGTATTTTTTAAAACAATCACCAAGGGTGTGGTATCAAAACTTTGATACTTATATGTTGGGACTTGGTTTCAAAAGAAGCAAAGAGGATCACTGTGTGTATTTGAAATTAATTGGTGATCATTTGATTTATTTGGTATTGTATGTGGATGACATGTTGCTAATAGGAAACAACAAGGAGATTATCTAGGATGTGAAAACTCAGTTGTCCTCTAAATTTGACATGAAGGATCTCGATGCTTCAAATTTAATTTTGGGCATGGAAATTAAAAGAGATCGGAAAAAAGGAAACTGTGGTTAAATCATAGAAAATATGTCGAGACAATATTGCAAAGGTTTAATATGCAGGAATGTAAACCAGTCAAGGTTCCTATTCATGTTGGTGTAAAGTTATTTGCGGATCAGTGTCCCAAGACACATGAAGGGGAGGAGAACATGTCTCGTGTTCCATATGTGAGTGCAATTGGAAGTTTGATGTATGCAATGTTTTGTACTAGACCAGACATTGCACATGCAGTGGCAGTTTTGAGCAGGTATATTTCAAAACCAGAGAAGGAGCATTTGACAACGGTAAAAAGGGTTTTCAGGTATTTGTGTGGCACTGATAGATATGGATTGTGCTACTAAGGAATACTAGGATTGGACAAAGTGTTGGATATACATGGCTTTATGGATGTAGACTGGGATGAAGATCTGGATCGTAGGATATCTACAAGAGGGTATGTGTTTAATCTATTTGGAGGAGCAATAAGTAGGATGAGAAAAAGACAGGTTGTAGTGGCACTTTCAACTACAGAAGTTGAATACATGGTAGCCACTCATGCAATTAAGGAAGACGTATGGTTACAAAGATTGTGTTCAGGTATTGAGTTGGCACAACAACCTGTAAGGATAGATTGTGACAGTTAGAGTGAAATTTTTCTGGTGAAGAACCCAACTTATCATTCAAAGATAAAGCATATTGATATTCAATATCCCTTTTTGAGAGACATGGTTAAAGAAAAGAAAGTGTTGTTGATGAAGGTGGAAACTTTGAAGAATGTTGCAGATTCATTAACAAAATATGTGAGCAGTGAGAATTTCTCTTGGTGTAGAGGATCCATGGGCATTGTTGCCTTGGATTGTTAACTATGTAACCCTGTAACCCCCTGTATGCAAAGAAAATAACAAGTGGGAGAATGTTGGGTATGTGTTATATTCTTTGCATGATTAGTAGTGTCTACATTGCACCGGGTGCACAGGGGGGCTTGAGGGGGGGCCACTAGGCCCTTGTGCGGGGGTTCAGGGAAAATGCCCCCGAGAATTTTTTTTGCCTTAGGAAACGTGTCACATTTTTCCTCTTTTTTTCATGTTGCCTCGATTTTCATGTCCATTTTTGAGTGGATTTCAGCACATGGTTTTTTTCTGATGGTTTCCTATTTCCGGTTAAGGAATTAGGGTTGTTGACTAATCCAGGTCATTGGGTTAGACATTTGGATGCCACTAGCTCCTATATGTATATTGTATTGTAAACAATGTATCACTATGAATGAATATAGAATATGTTGGTTTTCCCAGTTTGGGTTTCCAGGGGAAAAATATCTGTGTAATGTTTGTATTTTCCATTGTATCTTTTTTGTTCTTTTACTAAAAATCTGTTTGTAGTAAATATAGTACAAGGTTAAAATCTACACCAAGAACCCACCTTTCCTTGTTTTCCCTTTTCCATTGTTTGATGAGTCTTGACCTAATTTGGAAACTCCATTGAGGTATTACCCTAAGTAATGGAACCATGGCCTCATGGAACTTACAATGGGCATTCCATAAGGTGTACCCTCCTCTTGATGTTCAAAATATCCCCAGATATCCAAATCATTTCTCTATAGGGTAGAGGGCAAGTTTCCCTAAATTAAATGGCGATATAGCTCTAGCAATTACCCATGTCATCAATTATATGAAGTATGCTACATGAAGATGTGTTGATGAAATTTTTTGTATCATCACTAGAATCAAGTCAAAGGAGTTGGCTTGCACACTCATGTAATTTGAAGAGTATCCCATCTTCTACAAATCTCTTTTAGGAATTTCTTAGGCATTATCGTCCAACTACCCAGAATTTGCAAGACACTTTCTAAGAGCTCAAAGACGATCTTTGCAGATATGTTTTTCCTATAGATGAGGATGAAGAAAATCTTGAAGAAGATCTCGATGAAGTTTCTCATGTTGAATATCTGAATGAGACATTTGATGAAGATGGAGTGCTTATATATTCCCTTCCACTTGATGAATAAATCCATTCCTCTGCTCTTCCTTCACATCAAGAAGAGAACATGATGAGTTGTGACCCTTTTGAAGATCATAATGATACTTTATTCCATGACTTTGGAAGAGAATAAATATTAGAGGATTCCTTGGATTTGAAAGATCTTTTTGAAATGAGGAAAACAAAGCACTCTATATTAAGGATCAAGCCCCTTGCGATGAAGAGGTGATGGAGGGGCATGCACATAAAGAGAAATAAGAATCTTGACGAGGCACAACATGTTGAGACATTGTTATGTTTGCTTCCTCTTGATGAGGGTGAGGTTGTTCAAACTTGTATTCCTCCTACACATGAAGATGAAGAAAAAACTAGCCTCGATGATGTAGATGATCTTGTGCAGAACCTCTCCGACGTGGTTGATCTACACATTGATGATTTCATACAGGTTGGGAGATGTAGATGGGATTTTGGTCATTTCATTTTTTATAGAGACCCCATTTATAACATTGAGGGTAGCTCTCAAGAAAAAGGGGTTGAGTTGTCATCATCAAAGGACTGGTCTTCATGCATGTATGATTCAGATGTTTGGAAACCTAGTGATGATATGGTTACAGATTTGTTCTACCCCTTTGAGGATGACTTGTCGCAACATACTCAGGGTGACCTTCAGTCATCCTTTGATATGTACCCTTTTGGGGATCCAATTCTTTTTTGTGAGGATTTTCAGTCATTGTGCTCATATTTTGATAGACACCAGGTTCTGGCCAACTCGGGGCAATCTGAGGTCCACACTACCAAACATAAGTACTTTCATATTGAGGCTTTCAATGGGGATTTGTATATAAAGAAGTGATGTTTCCTAAGTCTAAGGGAATACTTTTTATCTAAACATGAGGTTGTGCCTTAAGTCATTTCCCCTTGTTTGGGGAATCAACATGTTTTCTTGGGATCCTTTACTTCCTCTCAGCATTCAGGGGGCAATGAAATTTCAATTGAATATGAATAACAAGCCCTTGGAGATGAAGACATCGTTGAAGAAAACCCTATTGATTTGTTAACACTAGATCTTGTTGAAACATGTTATAGAGTAAATTCCTGATGTGCCATGATTGTAGAGAAATATGGTTTCAGAGATGAAGAATACTCCCATGAAATGCACCATGTTGAAGATCCAATTGAAGCCGCCCTAATTTTTGTTCCTTCTACACACGAAGACAAGGAGATATTCAATTTTAATCATGAAGATGATCCATCATATGATATTCCCATTTAGAGATGGATCGATTAGGCTTATGGATGTTATTTCCAATGAGATTTCCTCCCTCCCACCCATCTCCTTGAGTTTCATTTCATCATTGATTATATGTCTATTTATTCTCATGATAATTATGTGCTTGACATATCTTTGTTGTATTACATAATTAATCAGAGGAGATACTTTGATGAGATGGTGAACAGATGGTTTCACTGGTTGTATGACTTCACCTGACATCACCCATCACTTGATATTCAGGGCCCCACAAACCTAGGTAAGTAGGTAGGTCATTTTTATTTCCTGCATTTGCATCTTGATTGCTCATGGTAATTAACTACATTTCATATTTCATTTTTCTCTATTTGCATATTGATTTCATGTTTAGTTTAGAATTTTTTGAAAAAATGCTAAAATTTTATTTTCTAGATTATTTTCATTGTCGATTTTGATGTATATGGATGAAGGGTGACAAAACCACCCTATATTTTACAGTTTGATGTTTTAATGTAGGAACAGGTCCACCAAGATATGTTGCAGTTCTCATGCATTCTATGATGAGTACATGTCCCCAAGTAGGATCCATATGTTATCCCCAACTTCTAGGGATAACTAAGGAGATGATGTGTCAAGGCCCTCAGGTTGCAGACATGGAGTACCGAGATACATATTGACCAATAATTTCCACATGCACAGACATAGACCCACCTCACCACCACAAATCCAGGTTCATTATGATGGTATCCACCACATCAGTTGGCCTACAAAAGACATTGGGTCTTTCTCCATAAGTTACAAGCTAGGTATTATGGTGAGTGTCATTTCAATATTTGAGGTATTTGAGTTTTTTGCATCTATTACTACTTTTGATTATGTAATGTTTGCTTGGACGTTATGCTTTTTTCCCTGTTTCACTTTGGTGGTTGACATTGCGCCCTAGTAAGTGGCTCACCCTTTGGGATAGGTCTGCTATTGGGAAGTCCTTTTGACGAGTTATCGTGCCAATCTTGACCATACTTGTCAATTTTCACACTTCATCCCCTCATCTCCTCATCATTTTGGATTTTCAGGTGTACTAAGCCAATAAGGGGTTGTCTCTCATTTAATTGGAAGAAGGGGCTAAAGGCCCATAGGCTTGTAGATGGAAAACGATAAAATCCAAATATTAAAATTCTAGATGCTCCCCCAGGGATCTAGGGACAATGAAATGTCTCTCATAAGAAACTAATGGGACCTGTAAAAGAATAACTAATAACAAAATTCCAACTAGGGTGGTGCATGTGTGGGGGCACTGTTTTTATTGCTTAGGTAGAAGCCCCACACATTTCTTCAGCTTGGGGAAGCATGATGTGACCAAGGTAGAGTCAAGGTGGGCACAATTTTTCATTTTTAGGTAGAATCCCCACCTTGGCTTCAACCTAGAAACATCCTAAAAGGATAAAAAAAAATACATGGGCTTGGAAAATGGTTGCATTGAAAATGAAGGTGCAACACACCCTATACAAAGGCACCCATAAGTGAGACACTACAACCGTTTGTATGTCATGAAACCCATGACCAATTTTTTTATCCCCATCCATGATACCTCATCCACATGACTTAGAAGGAGGTCCCCTCAGGAAACACCCCTAAACTTGAGGTATGATTCACCCAATAAGTCGTTTTGTCAACCCTCCCATACCAAAACTTGAAAAATTGCATAGGGTCTTTGAGCATTAGTTTATTTTGATGAGGTGGTTTGGATGTAGATTCTTATATGCCTCTTTTATTGATTTGATTTAGTCATCATGATGCATTTGAATTGAGATCCATTTGTCTTTGTAGGACCCAGGTGATGGACAGTTTTGGAAGAACAAGCCTATCTTGGGCTTCCATGGGGCTTGGACCCTGCAGGTTGGATGCCAAGGTCCCACATGCCAGATGATGAATAAATTCCTTTGGAGTCCTAGAAGACATCATGGAGGACCTCAACTAGCCCCTACCGCCCAAATGACTTGCCTAAGTAGGCCAAAATGTCACCTTTCAGGGCTTGACATTGTATTAAGGGCTAGGGTTTGGTGGTGGTTGAGGACACTCGACAAGTTTTGGAGGAAATATCCCATGGATCATGGAGGAGAGGCTTATATTAAAGACACTTGGCCTTTGGAGGCCTAGCTCACCCATCTCCAACTCAAGGACTTGACCTAAAGTTCCAAAAGTTACCCAAAAGAAGGGTGATGACATGTTTTAGGGTTTCTTTTATCTACAAAAGTATGAATTAAATAATATTATTTTGTAAAGGGGAAAGATAAGCGTTGTTGACCCCTTATTTTGTTTTTTACCCTAAATTATGTGTACAAACTATTTTTTAGAGGATTTGTATAAATAGAGATCATTTGTATCTCATTTGGATCATAACTCTCCTTTGTGAGAGAGACTCGTTTGCTGAAATTTGCACCCTACTTAGGCAATTTTTCATATCTCTCTTATCACTTGCTTTTGTAATGGTTTATATTTGGATATTGGCTGGATGATGATGCACTATCTCTTGTGGAGGCTTATTTCTTTCTTTATGGTGGATTTTCTTGGTCAAAAAGAGGTTTATCTTGTTAATGCTTGGACTAGGTAAGGAATCTCTCTTGTTATTGCTTCTTTTCTTGGTTGATAGGTTAATTTTCTAATATTATTGGGAGTATAAGGGCATACAACCCCACTAATCCCATCATTTTGTCTTGAAATAACTTGTTGCATAAAGGAATACTAGGAGGAGTAAAAGGGTTTACACCCTCCTAGGGTTTTTTCTATCTAGTTTATCTTCCCTTAGGGAGTAAAAGGGCTTACACCCCCAAGGAAGAAGCTCAACTAGCTCTTTAAATTTTATGACTCCACAACCCAATAGCTAAAGGAAATAATATCCTTGCATTGGAGAAACAAAATCATTGCATTGGGATACATGAAATCACGAGATATTTAAATTGTCTAAGTTGGAATATATTATATGTGCTTAAAGCTCACTAAGGCCTCTAAGGTGTTTTGTTTTGTCAAGGACTTCTTGCTGCTGTAACAAAACAAAGCTACAGCCACTAGGGCTGCAGAAAACCCTAAAAAAATCTCTAAATAACTCACAGTTCAACCATAAAAAATTGCTAATAATTTACCCCTATAATCTACTACTCTCAGCACATCTTTTGGGTGGATTACTTGTGATTTTTGGTGGCTGATTTATTTTCTGTAGCAACTTGTTTGCTACATCGATAAGGCTGCAATTATATCTCTGCAATACGTTTCTATAACATCCTTACATTGATGCTAAAGTCTTATGCTTTTACACTTGAGTTGTACTGGTGTTTTGCTAACTTTTCTCTTGCATCATTTGATAGAATTTTAGCAGCTCTAACAATATTTATTTTGTTGATATATATCTTTGTTTATTGTTGCAATCAGGGACAATAGGATTAAATTTATTTTCCACCTAATATATTACGCGCATACTTGGATTTTCTTATGTCTCGGGTAGGTACAATCACCATTTGCAGGTACTCATACTTCTTGGAAACCATTGGACACCATCGAGATGTGCCATCAAATCCATATTCCACATAGAAACATGAACTATAGGGGAATCCATCTCATCATCACACTTTATATCTCATTTCCCCCCAGGTTCACCGAGATTCCCCCCTTGAGGTGATCACTTCACCTCTAAAGTGATGGAAATACCTATCTAAGGTGACAATGGGTAGGTGTTCTCGCAGTTGTCGCAATTTTGTGGTTTGGGTTGGGCTTTGCAAAACTTGCAACTTGTGCTATAACAAGCCTGAAAGTACTGGTACAACTTGTGCTATAACAAGCCTGAAAGTACTGGTTGATTTTCATGTCTTGGTATTGCATGGATATTAATGGTTAAAAATAATTTTTCAATTAAATCCCAAGAAAAATTCCTATAGGATCTCATCCTAGGATGCTTATCTCGATGAACCTTTCTTATTTGCTTAATAATTAATTTTGCATCACCATAGACAATAAGATTTGTAATTTTCATTTTTCTAGGAGCTTCTAAACCTAACACTATAGCTTCATATTCACAAACTTTATCGATGGAATCTGTTTCAAATCGCATTCTAAAAGAAAATGGAAAGGATTTTCCAGAAAGTGAAATCAGGAGTATACCTTGTCCAACACCCTCTCAGGAGGAAGCTCCATCAAAATACATTTTCCACATTCCATCCGTGGGCTCTTAATTTTCACACAAAAGATTTTTTATAATTTAAGTACAAAGTCCCAGTTCACTATTTATAGATAAAATAAAACAACCTGAGTCTTGATATTTTGAATAAATAAGATAATTATTGGGATGATTGGGATCACTGATTGTGTAAGATAGTTTGGTTTCCCTATAAAGTTTCTTGGTTTCTACACCAAACAATGGTATTGTGGCATATGTCATGTCCATATGAGCCACGCAATTTACTTACCCAAGATCTAGATAAAAACATCCCATAATTCACATGCACATCTACCGCAACTATATCCATCAAAACACTTTTCATTGGAATTTGGTTAAAGTGTAATAGAAGATCTTTGATCATTCCTAAGCATCTAACTTTCCTTAGATCAATGGAATACAAATCATGATATGGTCTTGTGATTTGTAAACTCAATTTCTCCATGAATATTTTAGACATTAGATAGTGAGAAGCACTTGAATCCAGCATGCAATTGTGTAAAATATGTTCATGAATAATAAAAAAAATGTAAAATGAAGCCACTTCCTCTCCTTTTTCCTAAATATGAGGACCAAACATTACAATGGGCCTTTCATATTGTACATTTAATGCATCAGGTTGAGTTGTTGCAATGGAACAATCAATCATTTTCATCACTTGTTTTCGATAAACATGTTTTTTGTAATTTCCAGCAAAGGAATAGGAATTCTGATCTTATTTAATTCATTTTCCAAATTGAAGGAACTACTTATTTTCTTATTTTATTTATGTTTTGCCTATGTTTTCATAGTTGTTTGTTGATCAGATTTTATTTTTGAAACCTTGATTTCCTTTCCTTTATCTTTATTTTGTATTTTATTTGGTTGACCTTGACTGTTTATTTTAGTTTCGTTTACAAGTGTCCTTGGTCTAAGGTCATATTTTCTTTGAAGTTAAGCTTGCAAGGCATATGAGAAAAACCTATATTGAGATGATGAACAATCAGAGTGATTATTATTATCATCTTCATTGAAATATGAATTTAAACTTAATGATTTCTCATATTCTTCTTGAGTTATATGCATATCATAAAGATCACCTTCCATCATATTTATTTCCTCTTAAATATCTTCAAATTCTTCCAATACAAGGTTATCAACCAAATTTTCATTTTTTATAGGTGCTTGTATGGGTTGATCCTCATTTCTCCCTTCTCTTTGCAAAACTCGAGGAGGGTTGAAAGGCCTTCTAAAATGATTTGGATTTCTGTTATCGTGCCTTCTTCTCTCAGTTTCCATTCTAGCCAACTTATTTGATAAATATTTATTGATCCTAGACATTTCCTCGGTTTTATCTTCTTGACTTTTATTGGTTCCAGATGTACCCACTTGTTCCTTTTGTTTTCTTTTCTCTCTTTTTTCTGAGTCACTTCTAACTGTGGATTTTCCTAAAGTAATCATATTTGATTCAATTTCTACAACATCATCTTGCATACTAGTTAACGTAATACATCTTCTCTTCGTAAGAAACCAGGCAAAATTTGGGTTAAAAGAGCCAACAAAAGTAAATTTTGCAACTGGTTGAGAAGGTTTGACATCAACATGATTTAATTATAAAATTTGTTAAATATTTTAATGAAATTTGGAATAGATTCATTATGTTTCTTTTTAAAACTCCCAAACTCAGTTAAAAAATATAAATGATCCTTCTTTTCACCCCATTGTATGAGGAAAGAAAATTCCAGTGCATCCCAAGAATCAATGGAATTAGGAGGTAACCCCTTAAACCATGTTCTTACTTCACCTTCAAAAGTATGAACAAATATCCTCATGTATACATCTTCATGCTCAAGACCTTGATTGTTTGTGAAATGATCAAAGGCTGATAAATGTTCTAGGGTTGTGATCTCTTCTTCCCCATTAAATTTAGGCATGAGTTTTAGATAATTGTCAGGAAAATTGTGCAGATTCCTAGGAAGATTCAAAGGGGCATATCTAGCAGCTGATTTATTAAAAACCCATGTTGGAGGTGGTGGAGGAGGTGGTTGTTGTTGAGGGATATTTCCTGCCATGACTAGATGATCAATTAACATTTGTGAATTTTCAAGAGTGAGTGGATTAAATAATACTTTAAATTATTCTTCTTTTAGAGGATCCTCTGGAAGAGATGTTTGGGGAATTTCTAAATTTTCTTTTTTAGAGTATAAGAAGGGAAACCTAGGGGATGTAACAGGAGATTTTTAAGAGATTCATTTGGGGAAATGCTTGGGGAATTTTCAGTAGGATAGATTTGCGAGATCATAGGAGAATCTTTGAGGGAAAGTTCAATATAATGTTCATGGAAGAATTCAGTTGAATCGATTGTGAAAATTGGTAAAGGTATTTTTTGAGAGCTTGGAAGGGACTCTTCGGGAGATGATGAAAGACGGAGTTTGGGGGAACTGGTAGGAAAATGTTTTGAAGGATCTTTGAAATAAATAGAATATTTTCCTTTTGATTTAGGGTCTGTGGAAGAAGAAAGTTTAACAAAAAATGGTATAGTAGAAGGTGTTATAGTTATTTGTCTGGGATTTCTCTTAGACAATAGTTTTTCTAGGTCTACTACTAGTGTAGTCTTCTCTGTGTTTGGGTTAGCCCTAGTTTTTTTCCTTCCCGATGCTAGGATTTAAAATGTGGATTTTCTAGGTGAAATATTTTATCCTTCCTAACTCTTGTTCACAAGCAAGGAGTAGGTTTTTTTGTCATTCTACCTAGGGAAAATAAAATTTATTTAATTCAGTCCTCAACAATGATGCCAAAAGAATGTTGTAACCCTTGTGATTTTTTTGGATAGGAAACTATGCCAAGGCATCCATAAAATTAATTTATTTTGTTTCAGTTGGTCTGTCTAAAATATAGTGTTTTGTTGATTTACTTTAGGTCTTAATTCCTAATATTTAATGCTTAAACATCAATATTTGAAGGAAATATGTTTTAGACAATTAAAACTTTTAATGAATGAAAGAAGAAGTGAGAAAAACAAAGTTGAATGTAAAACAATGTATCTTTTGATACATATTATTTTATATTGCAGGCAGAAGAGATTATAAAAAACATGTATCTGAACAAAAAATATAAAATGAATAGAAAGGTACAATTATTTTCTATTCACCAGGTAAAATGAATGAAGTATAGGTTGATCAATACTCATATTATATCTGAGAAATATGTACCTTTAATTATATCTTTGAAATTTGTAATAGTAGTTGTTGTACTAAATTATCACATTTATGTCAACATATACATTTTAAAGGAATTTATAAACATGGAGAAGACATCAGGAACAAGAATCACATGAACTGAGAAATAGAAATTTTGAATCACTCAAAGCTTGCAAAATTTTATTAAAGATATGTCTTTTCTCACGACAAAAAATCTCTCTTACATTGAGTTTTTATTAGACCTTTATACAATTTAGGTTGTAACCAAATATGGTTATTTGATCCTATTTCCTAGCCTTTGATATACAAAAATATCTTTGATTCCTAAAAATACGAATATCTGGAAGATAACAGTTACAACTCCTGATTTTCTTCAACTGTCTTGATGATTCATTCTGTCAACAATTGGATGAGAAGCTTCCAGGTTTTGCTTGATGGATAATTGAATGAATTCATTTTCATGTACGTGATGTCTAGTTCGGTGTATTTCTCATATGTCGGAGGACTTGAAAAAAGGTTTTTGACTTTCCAAAGAAGATAAAAATCATCCATGAGTAGATATACAATAGTTTGTCCTCTCAAATTGTCTTCCATACCTTGGAACTTTGCCTCACTTTCTATGTCTATGAATAAATTATTTCTATAACTTTCATAGGATAGAAGCTTCCCTTTGTCATCCCATGCTGAAGGAAGTCCCATATTTACTAGATTTTTGAATTTGTTGGTGAATGAATCAATGTTTCTCTTCATTGATATACATTTGTTCTAAGCTTGTTGAAGTAAATTTCTTTGGTGAAAATATTTTCATCCTCCATCACCATCGTAGTTTCGTCCTTGACACCTTTGCTTTTCAATATTTCATTAGGATTGGAATTGAGGAACTTAAAAACTTTTGTAGAAACCTAAGGCCTGGTTCCTAATTCTTGGAATCCTTTCTCTATAGTGTCATTTGCTTCCTCTATCAAATTTTTTTGGTCAACAACTATATTGAAGTAATGCCAAATATTTCCAAATTCATTGATGATTTGATCCCAAATGATGTGGCTATACCCTATCAGATATGATTTTCCATATAAATCATTCTTCATTTTCTCCATGTATTTTAGCATCTTAGCTTTCAACTTCTAGTATTCTCCAATAACTTTATCCTTATCCTTGATTTCTTCATTCTGTGTTGAAATTTCTTTCTTCATCTTTTCAATTTCAACTCCCTCTAGGTTCAAATATGCTAATGCTTTTGATAATCCAATTGTTGGATCTAATGATTTTGTTGATTGAGATGAATATGACCCACCATTCAAAATTTCAATGTGTTTCTCATGCAATTCAATCTGATCTCCCATTTGTACCATTTTTTTCAGAAGTTGCTCCTTTTTTCTCTGGATAACTTGTAACGCTGGTGTTTGGAAATGTTAAATCCCAGGGATTTTGAGCCTTTTCTTTAGTGCTTGGACCTATGTATCTTTTGTTCTCATCAGAGCTTGCACAAATGTTTCATCTCTTGGATTAGCTCCCAGGTCCATTACCCAATGTTCCAATTCTTCCACTCTTGTTTGTTTAGTCCTGTTTCCCAACTTTTCATTTTTGAGCTACTCTCTAATATTTTCATTTAGGGATTGGAGTTTTTTTATTTCAAGAAGAGTGGCTATCATTATATCTCTATTTAACATCTCTCCATTTTTTCAATGTAGATCCATTTTATCTAGTGGGCGTACTGCATTAAGATCGATGGACGCCTTTGTGACTTTCTTATGCTCTTTTGGCTCTAATACTACTATATTTAGTCTACCTTTTTCATAATCCATAGTAGAAAACATTCTAGTCTCAGATTTCTCTTGATCAAATATATTTGGTAGAATTTTTTGTTTAATCTTTGAACCCATTTTCCTGATGTCCATGAAGTTATGAACATGATCAATCTACTTTGTTGTATCTGTACTCACAAATTCTGTTTCACTTTTTCCCTCTATATTCTCGAACTTCTCTTATGATGATACTTCTACAATCACAACAGGTCCTTTGTCTAATGGTGCTACTTTTTCCTGTAATTATTGATCTTCCTCTTCATCAAGTACCTTTATTTTCTGCCTTTTCCTAATCTTTCTTCTTCAATATTTGTTATTTTTGAAGATAACCATGTAGCCTTTCGCTTATAAATTTTCTCTAACTGTTAATGGGTCTCTGTAACTAGATATTTTGAATATTTCTTTGGAGTTTTTCCCTAGATTTGCAAAATGCTCTGCACATCTTCCCAACTATTCTGGTTTGCTAGCATTTACAATTATGCCTTTTGTTGTTTCTGATAAGGTGCATGTCCAAGTGTAATCCTTTTTTAGGAAATTATAGCATGAGGATCATACATCCATGCGTCTCCCTACTGAAATCCCATATATTAGAGAAGCTTTGTAGTTACCTACAAGGTAGATATGGTATTGACGATAAAAGGTCCTACCTCTTTTTTCAATTTAAAAATGGCCTTGTATTTTCTTGACACAAAATGAATGTGATCTGAATTTAATCTTTGCCTAATATATTATAGTGCAAAGATTATGGGAGTTAGGAAAATAGGTAAAATAAAAGGTCGAAGTTCAAAACCATAGACTCTAATTTCAGTGTAATTCTAAAAAATGTACTAGACTCCTACTTTCTTGTTTAGACTTAGTTGTAATAACTTTTTACATTCTGGAAATACTTTAGGAGGAATCTCATCATGTATGATCTAATAAGCCTTTAACATTAATTGATCAACATATTCTGATAATCCAACATTCAAATTCTTCTTCTTAATTAAAGAGGTCCAATGAATGACTGAGACCTATTTACCAATATCATCTCCAATTTTCAATCCAAGATGTGAAAACCGAATGGCTCGAGAAATCAAAAAGAGGCGAACAAGATGAGATTGATATCTGAAACTTCTGAGAGTTTCAAAATTTGACAGTTGATGATGGATTTGATTAGCTAAAAATTGGGCATAGTTGAACTTGATCAAGGGTTTGAATGTGAATGGACAAATTGACGTCATATTCCCTAACACAAACTCATCAACCACAAGGTCATTGTCCTTTCCTAAAATCACAGAAATCATGGAGATCATTTGTCTCAGAATTCCAGGAAACATGCTAGATTCAAAAGTAACATCGTCCGTGGGAAAATTAATATTCTTTCACAAATAAGATTGTAATAGGGAAATTCTTTCCTGAGGGTTTAATTCTCTAAAATATTTGACCAATATGGTTTCATTTAGTGTTTCATTGTCAGGGTTTAATGACCATCTTAACATTTCATAAATTGATTGGGGAGTTATTTCATAAATGTAGATGAAGCACACCGAACCACAAGCTTGGGAAAATCATACACTTGGGGCCCTAAAAACTTAACCAGATCAAATTCCCAAACATGGTAATGGTCGACTAAATCCCTAAAATTTTGGAGAGCTAGTTGGTGAATTTCAAACAAATCAAATGACAGGATTGGGTCGAAAATGTCTTTGTCTCTATCAATCAAATCCTCTTCTTCTACAGTCAATGGTTTTTTAAGTTTGGTTGATTTAGATGACTCCATATTAGAAACTAAAAAGTTGGAAGAGAAAAAGGTTTTGAATTACCTGTGGAAGGATTACTTCGTACAATACTCGAGCAAGAATGGTAGATGACGTTGATAAATTAGACTATTTTATCGACGTTCAAAACCTTTCGTAAATCCAAAAATAACAAGAAAAGTTCATCTTTACCTATTTTTAAAATGAAATTTAATGCATGGAAGGTTTTAAGGCAAAGAATTTGATTAAATTTAAATAAAAGTTTACTTTTCACCCTTTTCACTTGTTTTCGTCATTTGGAACATGCTTCAACCTAGCGTCGATTGTGGGGGGATCCTGTATGGTTATGCTAACCATAGGCGGTGGGGGGGAGGGGGGGGGGGTTAACGGATGTGTGACATGCCATAAAATTTTTAACCTTGGTTGAGGTTCACGACCCCCTTCCCTTTTGTTAACCGTCGAGCACGTAGGTGGGGGGGCAGGGGGGGGATTTATTAAGGATAATAAAAATGAAACTATTAAAATAAAATCATACAAAAGTTTCTAATAAACTTTAATAATAACTTTATTTAACAAAACTTAACAGTAACATAATAAAAATTTACATAAAAGTTGTATAAAAACTAATTTAAACAATAGGTAAACCTTATAAAGCTAAAATATATCAAACTCCTATGATATTTTAAAACTAAGCTACTTCTAAACTTTATTCAAATATTATTTACAAACTTTAAAAACCTCAAAATTTCAACAAAACCCAACTACCTATAAATTCAAGTTTTAGTTTTAAATGTTATGAAAAAATTAAATTATGTTGCAACATAACCGATATAGTAAAAAGAACATTTCAAAACAATATATGATTTGGAGGATCTGCTCAATTGAAGTAACAATGTAATTTTTTTGTCAGATTCATGGTTCAAATTCCAGAAATCTACACAGAATCTGAATTCCCCTAACTTTTTTCTTAAAGGCACCATATTTTCTACCCACATTGAATGACGAACTTTGAATATGATATTGGCATCAAG